>VZTD01001045.1:7046335-7129650 GCA_013397725.1 Rhagologus leucostigma
CCTGTGTGTTTGTTAAAATAAATAGTTTTTATCTCTTTCACTTTCCTTCGAGGAAAAATTTCCTTTTTTCCCGAACCCTGTGGGAGGAAGGGTGGTTGTAACCTGGTTTTCTCTCAGGGGCTATATTACTAGATTTTGGCCTAACCGGCACAGTCCCTTAGAAATCAAGGGCCAAACCCCTACTGTCACTTCAGAGAGGCCATGCAGACTCAGTACTATTGACACTGATGGTCATGACTTTGTGAGGTTTCTAAATGACACTGCTACTAAACCTTTAAACTTGAAAATACATTTTGCTCTTTCATTTTACTCATTTGTTTACGTTTTTAGAACTGCGACTGATCTAGGTTTATTAAAATTATCCCAAATCCTCTTATAGGGAGAAACACCAGCTTAAGGTCTATTTTACAGTTTCCTTTCTTTCTTTCGCTTTCTGCTTCCTTTGCTGCTTTCTGCCTTATAAAGGCATATTATGAGAAAGACGTTAAAGTAAAATAATACATAAATACCTACATGGACATACTCCACACATACACGCTCACATTGCTGACTTGCAGTGACAGCTGTCCTGCAGATTTTCAGTTGCTAACCATTCCAGATTTAATAATATGTATTTGCAGGAGAGTAACCTGACTTTATAACACTAAGCAAAGTAACATTTCTCTCACACTATGTATATAGCTTGCCAAGCATTTCTCTGAGGTGATAGGTAGAAGTGATTCTATAATAAGATACTCCGGAAATCACCCTTTTATCTCTGCATCTGCTTTAGGTTTTTCGTAGGCATAAGCACTAAGCTCTGAGCTGGTGGGAAGAAAGTGTGCAGAACTACCACTGGTCTTTTGGATACATATATGTATAGATATATATATCTTATACCTCTCCTTTACCATAACTCTTCTTCCTTCCTTGTGCTTCTTCCATAAAGTTCTCCCTAGGCATCCCTGACAATTCACAATTCAGATTTTCAAAAATCATAAGACTCAGCTAAATAAGGGTCACAAGATTTTTAACCATGAGATGCTTTAAAATAATGAACGTGAGAAGCTTTTTATTCTCTTTTATTTGCCTCTGAAGCTGTGGGTGTCATCTGCTGGCCCTAAGGCATGTGAGAGCTCTTGGCGGTCAAATTCCAGCCCAAAACGTACAACCAAAACTGTCTGTTCTGAGGGAGCTCCCATTCCCACTCACACCTCAACAAGATGGTGCTACTTGAGCCTTCCCAGTTCCTCTTCCCACAAGGGCCCTCAAGAAAAGCATCTGCACCCTGGCTGCTCTGAAGTCCTGCAAGCTTCTGGAAGGAGGAGGACCACCATGAAAATGCCCCATGGGCCAAACAGGCAAGGGAGAGGCCAGGACCCCATCCTACCTGCTGATCCTTCCCCCTGGAAACCAAGCTAAACTGTGTTCTACAAAAGCAAAAGCAGCAAAAGCAGGTCTCCATCTCCCCAGCTGCTTCAGGCTGTGCCTGCTGATGCAATGCACATGCAGAGCAGCCACTGAAACAGTGCCTGGCCCTTTGACAGCCCCAAACCAGGCCCAGGATCCTAGAGCACCATCAGCCTGAGCAAAAATGTTCCATTTTCCCTCGACTCCTCCCCTTCCCTGGTCACAAAACAAAGCAAAACAAAAGACGCCCCGCAGAGAAGGATGGACGGATTGATGATTTAGGTTGTTTTGTGTTTTTGCATTTAAATGAGAAAGAATAATTGGGGGAGGTGGGAGGGAGAAGAAACAATACTGAGGAGGATTAGTGATATTTGGGGCACATCTGTTGGATAAATGAATTAGTCTGTGGATTCCAGAAATCATGAGCATGTTCTCAAGACGATATATGCTCAGTGTTGCATGATCACTGGACCTCATCTTCCTATGCAATTTCCACCAGTGCTAGCAAGAACAGAGCACAGACAAAAGTCACAACTGAATACCTGTGTTCTCTACCTTGTGTATTAGCTGAGGATTAAAAATTCCCAGGCATTTCCACTCTGTCTACACCAGGCAACTCACCTTTCACCTTCCAGCCATGAGGCCAGAACTGTGTGAGCACCAGAAGTGCAACCAAGATTTATCAGAAGTATTGTGATTTTTTTTTTCCTGATAGCAACTTGGTGAGCAAGGAGCCAGATGCCACCGTAAAATATTCTCCATTTAAGGAAACACCAAATTCTGAAGCCCACCTTATGGTTTGGGAAAGAAAAGAGGTAACTCATGATTTTACAGCCCATGGATTGGTGCCAATACCTCCAAAAAAAGCCCCAGATGGTTGTTTTGCAGAGGTGGGGCACATGCTCAATGGCAAACTCATGAAGAGACATCTCCGTGTGAAACCCGGGCACTGGTCTCCTGCAACGAGCCAGTGGGCAGGGGTGCACACAATGTCTGGTTTGCCCCCGCTGCCTGCTCCCACACCACCAGACATAATCACCCCCAGGCTTCTGAGGAAATGCTGAGGAAAAGCACTTTCTTGGAATGCTTTAGATGTGGTGGAGGAGAAAAACCCACAGAATCACAGGATCATTTTGGTTGGAAAAGGCCTTTAGCATACAAGCCTTTAGCCTGACACACCTACTTAACAACAAATTTTGCGCCATGGGGCCCAATGGTTTTCTTAATGTCTTAATCTTTACTCTTGCCTGACTTGACAACGGTCTCTTAGCTCTCTAAATTATTGAACCATTTATTGTAATGTACAGGGCCCTCACAAGGTGTCATCTCCTTCTGCATTTGACCTGTAAGGTAAAGCTTTAGAGATCTTTTAGGTTCTGTCTCTCTCACAGAACTAAACACAGTACAAATCTACACAAGAGAAAAAAGAAATGCACAAAAATTTCCAGTTATGTTGAACTCTGTGGCAGGTTTACATGTAAGACAATTCATCATAATGCAAATTGCAGTGATTTGGTGTAAGATACAGTGATGAAGCAGTGTCTTTCAATAAAACCCTAAGCTTTATCTCTGGATGTATTATCATGGGGATGACATTATTATAGATGTCAAAGATAAAACTCAAACTAGATTATGCCATTGTGTCTGCAATTTGCATTGTCTTACTTGGAATAAATCTCTTCCTAAAAATCCCACCTTAAAACCAGTGAAGAAGCTGGAGGTGTAAGAACAAAGCACCCCTTTGCATAACACATTCATTTACAGAGGAATATCCCTCCCTTCATTTATTTTCAAGAGGCACAATCACTCTCTACCTTTACTATATATACATCTGATACTATATTTTGTTTTCTTGGCTCTCTATGCCCCTTGATTCCTCTCCAGGAGTGTTACTTGAGGGGGGCACGTGGAGGGAACCGAAGGCTGGAGCAGCCTCCATGGCTGGCAGGACAGATTCTGTTTGGGACAGCCTTTGCAGGCTGATCCATATTTGCATCTCTGCACACCTGCAGGCACTTTCAGCATGGGAACCACCTGCCAGGCCTAGTTCTCACCTCCTTCCATGGGCAGCAGTGAGACAGAAGAAGGGGACAGACTCATTGTGCTTCTGCTCAGATGACAAAAAAGATTATTTCATCCCACAGAGTTGCAATTTTTCCTGGGCACTAAATGCCACCATCGGGACCGTTAACTCCACAGGGCTGCTGTTCCACAGGCTGTTTTGGCCTCACACTGGGCTTTTCAAAATACATTAAACTATTTACGTGAATGAGGAAAGCAAGCAAGGCGTGGTGTCTGTGGCAGGGGTGTGTGTGCAATAACATCTTTTATCAACAGGAACTCAGGAGCTGGAAAACCAGACACACTTTCAGGCACCATCAGGCTTCCCGCTCACTTTCAGCCTGGTTTCCCTAAGCTGCTTTCCACAGAGATCACCAAAGGCTTGCAACTCCCAGTTCCTAAATCGGTAGGCAAGAGGAAAGCTCTAGCACTTATTTTTGATCAAGTTAGCATCTCAAAGCAGTTCAAAAAGGGAACACATCTGCAAAAATAACTGTCCTCAGAAAGAAGAAAAAAAATGAAGGCTGAAGAACACGTAGAAAAGATCAGTGTCTCCCTTTCACGAGCAAACATTGCTGCTTTCCTTAGGAGAGTTCAGCCCTTATTTCACTAAGATCCCACAATTTTCTCCATGTAACTGTTACAGACGTGATGATTGTGCTCACAAGAGACAAAACACAGAAGAAGCCATCTCCCCTTGTCCCCAGCAGCCTGCTGGGACTGACTGCACAAGCAGCTAACTCTGCATATCTCCACTAAAGGAAGGCTGGTGAGAGCCCGCATTTTATGTTTTCCATAAATTAGAAGTTTTCCCAGTAAAATCTCACTCTCTCATTTTCTGTGTAATCTAATGCTGCGGTAAATATCACGGCAATTTAGAACCAGGCAGAGACCTCAAATCAAATTATGCCCCCTAACATCCTAGGTGGTCCCAGAAGCCCTGGTGGAAAGCAGCATAATGGCCAATTAGTGAGAATAACTGAAGAGAAGCCATAAAATATTAATAACACAACAGAAAACTATGCTTAAAGTCAATCTACTATTGTAATTACATGTTAGGAAGCTAGGAGTTCAGAGCTCTACATTTTCATTTTATATGAGAAGAATTTAGCTTAAAAGAAAGGTATACTTAAAAACACTGTGTAACTGTCTTTACTGTGAATCATAGTTCAGAGGTTTAGCATCATGGGATAGATAGTGCTGGCAATGCTCATCAAATAGATGGATGGATAGTGCTGGATAGATGCTCATCAAATTCTCATTGTTATACATTGAAAGAAAATTCTGAAAAAAAACAATCAAAAACGCCCCTTTGCTTGTCAAATTAAAAGGATTAGGGTTAAAAAGATAATCCCATAATTTTATGTTTTGGTAGCCTCAAAAATATTTGGTACACATCTCAGGAAAACAAACTGAAAACAAAAAGCAACTTAATCAGGAAAACTGACTTTTTCTTATTGAGTCCTGAAAAAGGGATTGTCAAGTCACACACATCTTGCACAGAAAATCTCAAAATCCATGTGTTTTTAAACCTACAGAACAGATGGAAATTCAAAAGTTACTTTCTTAAAAAGTATTTTTAAATGGACTCATAAAAAATAATCCAGCCAGCTTCCACAGCTTGTACTTAAGTCTGCTTACAGCGGTCCAGTAGATTAAAATTCAGCCTTTTTGTTAAATGCCATTCAATTTTAAAATAACTTTAAATGATTATCATCTTGTTAGAGTTAATACACTTCATTGTGTCAATTAGAATGTGTTTAATTATTAATATAAGGCACTCATCTTCATATCTTCATCTTACAATATGCACATCAGTTGTCCTGACCCTTTGAAGCTGGCCTATCTAATTAAAATATGCTTTTTAATTATACTATATGAAAATGCTGTTTAAAAGGTCTCATATGCTTCTCTACAGAGAATTTGAGAGACAGCCTGAAGTAAAGCATCTTCATCTTGATTTTTAGAAACTGAGCATTCAGACTGGTGACTGCTTGGGAAGTTGGGTTTCAGGGGCACCGTACAGTGCGGGTCGCAGAACAAAACCCGCCCCAGGAGGAGCAGGGCTGGGATGCAGGCACTGAACCATGATGCTCTAAACAAAAGAGCATTTGCAACAACAATGAAGTTGTGGTTCCCACCACGCTCTGCATAACTGTAATTATCTTGACGTTCAAGGCCAAGTGCCTCAGTCTGGTGCTCAACTGTCGAAACTTTCAATCATCATAACACAAAGAACAGAGACACAAGAAACTATTTTATGCTTTTTTTCCTTCTAACAGGATATCATCCTGATACCCTCATCTTTGCACACAACCATCCTTCCTGCCACTTTCCTATTATTTATCCACTGAAAAAAATAAAAGTGTCTAATTCGGGAATTATAAGTATGTATATAGAAGTCCAACATGTTTTTCATAATTCAGTCTTACTGCTTCCCAGTTCTGTTTCTCAGTTTTTTATTTGCAGACAGGAGAAAAGGAGCCCCACTACCTTGATTCTTGGAAGCTAAATTTCTTTTTTGTGTTGGAAGATGTAAAATATTTCACTTCAGATGTCCTGGAATTCTTTTTTTTTTTTTTGTCTTCACCTCTGATCTGCTGTGAACACTGTGAGGGGCTTCCCAGAACATAAGGTACACTGGAAAAAAATACTATCTAATTATGATTTTATCTTCTGCACAAATAACTTACAGGCAAGTTGTTGGGTTTTTCTCCTCTTTTCTCTCCTCCTTCTTCCTTATCTGATTTGTTTTCAGTGAGAAAAAAACACCACCACTTAAAGGGTAGTCTAATATATGGCTTGTTTTGACATTTAGCAAGTGTGTATTTGGGTAATGAGAATGCACTTGTGCAGCTTAAAATTTTATCCAGCCAACCTTTTTGAAATTAAACAATGAGGAAAAAAAAAACAACAAATCTTATGTTCCACAAGGCTCGACTTGGCTAAATTAATAAAAACACAATTGTGAACGGTCACAGAGAAATTTGCTGTTGTTTAATAAACTATTTAAAATATTTTAATTAAAACAAACCTCCATGTGTGTAATTTCTGTCAGACCAGTGATCTGCAATGCATATATATGTTCACAATTATGACAGTGTGTGGGAATTTAGCTACATCAGTGAGGAGGGGTTTTACATGTACCTATAAAATTATAATATCAAATACCTCCACTTCGATTCATCACGCTTCACTTCCCACGTTTTTTTTTTAAGTTTTACCAATGATGATAAGAAAGTGCACTATAACAAAGGTTTCCAAAAAGCCTGGGAGAATTGTGACTCTCATTTAGCTGTGGTAACAGAAATACAATTTATATAAAACCAGGAGAATAACTCAAGAAACTGCTCAAAATTCACAGAGCAATATACGAAACTAAATACGAGTAGAACAGGTTAAAGACAATAAAAGAGATTTCACATGCGCTAGAACAAAGGGAATCCTAAATTTAGACCAGTCTGTTGTTAACTGGGATGCCAATAGGAAACCTGAGGAGCTCGCTGTGTATCTCTCTCCCATTGGACACCACTGATAAGCTCATACTCGTAACACATTTCCGTGCCAAGGGGTGGGAAGAGAGGTCAGATGCCAGAGGCAGGCAGGTACCCACACCTGGTTAGTGGCTTGCCTTGCTCATGCAAAGCCAGCTGCCTGACAGCAAACAGACATGGACAGGAGCTTAGCTGGGCATGGTGTCAGGGTCAAATGTGTTATTTTCACAACAAGTATTTAACGAGATTTGACTTGAAAAAAGAGACTGAAACCAATGTTAGCCAATAGTAGGGGGGTTGGACTAGCTTCAGATGTCCCTTCCAATCCCAGACATCCTGAGGTTATACCTGGCCATCAGGGATTGATGCTAAACACCTGCACCGTAGAAGAGCTGGGGCAGCACTTGCTCCACAGCTGCAACCCTGTCCCACCACAGTCTGTGCTTGCAGGCCTCTCCTGTCTGCAAGCCTTGACTTTGTACTGTACAGCCCACAACCAAAATCCTGCTTTCTCTCCATATTCCACAGTGATCTTACAGACACCAAAGGCATTAAGAGCAAGCAGGTGTAAAAACGTAACTGTGAGAACGGAACCATCCCGAAACAGGTTACTGCCCAAGTTACCTGGTTACTGAATTTTAGCTACATGCTACTTTTACTTTTTTTTTTTTAATTACCAAAATCTGGGGAGAAAGTGTAAAATGATCAGTGATAGTCTCTTCAGATGACAAATGAGGGGAGTGGCTAAATGAAGGGAAGAAGAAGCCAGCCCCACAGCTGTCTTATGGAGAAGCAAAAGAAGATAAGCTGTAATCAGTAAGGAGGATTTCCTAGACCCTGAACTGTTTGGAAGAACTGAATACATAAGTATATTGGAGATAATTACTAAGGTAGCTCCTGAAGCCAGAGCTAAGTGATTACATCGGTGTGTGATCAGCTGCTTGCTTCTACAAAGCACCCATCGTGCCTCCACTGCAGGAGCACCCAGGAAGAACATGAGTCCGGTCAAGTAATTCTAAAACTAATTAAAAAGAACAAGCACAACATTTAGTCTGTAGCTAGGTTTCCACATGACAGCAAAGAACTTTGATCAGTGCAAATACTTCCATGGGCAAGGACAACAAGACACAATGCTCCAGAAGAGGCATCTGAACCCCCAGCACTTGCAGCAGTTCAGCTGAATCAAAGACCATCCCACATGCAGCATCTTGGGGTGAGGGGCAAGGAGGGTTTAGACATGACTGGGAAAACTGTGGAACTTTAAACAGGAGCTAGTTTATGCACATGAGCGTGAGGGTAATGCGATAAAACTCTTCGCCTGGATTTAAGAAAAAGCATAGCAGATTGCTGTGAAGCCTGCAGGCCATGTACAGCATTTGAGAACTATACTGTCAACAAATACGCCACAGTAATCCAATTAGGAAAGGCTTTTTGCATCCTGACAAGTGAGCGTAGGTTGAAGATTAGCTGAAGGACATATCCTCCAGATAAAAACCCACCTAGAGAAATGCTAGACTTTTTCAAGGAGTCCTGTGAATCTGATATAAACTCCAGATTTGCAACATTCATCTCCTGTGACTTGGTGACAGACACGGACAAGAATGTAATCAACAGAAACATGACAATAATAGACTTCAGAAGCTGACTGAAATTTTTTCCTCTGTTTTTATTGTTTCAGTTATCTTCCAGAGCAAGCAGTCATGTAGTTGTGATATCTGGGCCACAGCCTCAGGTCCAGCCCAGCATCACTTGGGTCCAGCCATAAGGCTGTGGTGTGCTGGCCCCATCCCTGCATACATGAACAGCAAACCTTGCCACAAAAACAAGCAAGGACCTGTTTTAACATGCACAGCAAGTCTCAGAGTTAAACACACCAGACAAGTAGGCATGCAGACTTCTGCTGAGAACCTGTGTCAGGAAAGAAATGTCTAACGCAGGGATCCCCGCCAGGCTTCCAGCCATGGGCAGCCCAGGAACGGCCCTTCCTCAGCTGCTCTTGACTTGCTTTTGATGCAGCCCAGGACACAACTGACTTTCTGGGCTGTTAGAGCACATTACCAGCTCATGTCCAGCCTCTCACCCAGCAGCACCTCTGAGTCCTTCCTGGCAAGGCTCCTCTTGATCTGTTCATCCTCCAGCCTGTGTTGATACTGGGGTGCTCCAACCCAGGTGCAGCACCTTGCTCTTGGTCTTCTTAAACCTCACGGGATTCCCATGGGCCCATTTCTCAAGCTTGTCCATGTCCCTCTGGATGGCATCCCATCCTTCAGGTTTGTCAACTACACTACTCAGCTTGGTGTCATCTGTAAATTTGCAGACAGTGTGCTCAATCCCTTAGTCTATGTCATTGATGATGATAATAAATAACAATAACGATAGCCTTTTCCAGCTTTTACACCAGTCATGCCCTGAAAAGTGTTTGGAGGATTTAAGCTCTGCTTCTGGACCATGCATTGCAGTGCTTACGGGGTCCTTGCCAGGCACTCGTGCTTGGGGGCTTGGAAGGAGCTGGGAGGGAACAGAGGCACCTGGCTGTACACAACTGCTGCCAACCATGGGGTCACAGCTCGCCATGTCTACACCAAGGGAGATGCCTGCTTATTCAGTAAAGACAGAAAAGGGCTGATGAGACAGAGAATGTTGAAGACGGATGGAAAAGACTATGCTGGGAGCCAAGCACGAGGAGTACTAACTGTAAGGATGGATCTTACAAGCAAACAACTATTTATTTTTCCATCAGGTGTGAAAAAGCTCAGTCACAGGTCCACAGCAATCAAAGGAAAACAATGCTGCTGTTATGAAGACCTAGTTTCACTACAAGGATCAGAATAATGGCATAGCATAGCACTGCTGAAAAAGAAAAAAAATTAGAAAAATGTCTAAGCTGTCAACACTGTCCAGACCTTCACTGGGATGCAACCACCCTCCACAAGCTTTTTCACAGTACTGCCATACAGAAACTGCAAGGTAAGGCAACCAGGTATTCTAATTGAGGCACTGAGAAACAATGAAAGCTAGTCAGCACTCTTCTTCAACTTTTCCTGCATCCAAAATCAGCAGAAAAACTTCATTAAAACACATTAAGAGCTCAAATTCTGGAAATACAGCAAATCACCCAGCACTCTAATAACTGTAATTATATTTAAACTCTTAAAATTGACTATATGTTTTTTAGAGTATTAGACCTTGCCTAGGTTTTCATCTCTTTAGTATATAAAACCACCTGGAATCCAGTAACATAACTCTGAAGACCTAGACTAAATGATACTGTTAAGGTAGCAGTACATTTCAGTACCTTCATTGTGTTCCCTTAATATTTGAGTGAAGTATCAGAGAGATGACCCATGAAGCTGTCACATGGCAAGGACGATGTCTCTACATTCATGGCAATGTTTGTGAATGACAGAACTTCTTATTTGGTGTTTCATATTAAAGAAGAACTTGGTCACAGCTGCTTGAAAGTGCTGTCAAAGCCCCACAAGCCCGTAAGGATAACTTTTGTTCAGCTTTGCTGTCAAAAAACCATGGCCTTTCACAAGCTAAACAAAGAGTTAAAGATGCAGTGAGGAACCTGAAGAAACCAAATTTAGATTTGCTGTACAGGATTTGGCTGTTACACACCTGTGATCCCACCGAGCTGCAGAAGTATAACTGAGAGTGGAATTTCAGACCTTCTTGCACAAGATAAAACATTCATTATGACTATTGTGGCTGCCAGATTTCTCTGCCTGAAAGCTGAAATTCCCCGAAATAAATCTCTCCGGCCTGAAAAATGAGAATCTGGTATCAGAGTTAGCTGAGAAATTACTATCTGAAGAATGGATATAAGTAAAGATAAAGCGGAAGATATCCTCACATTTACTTTTATGTTCTATGTTTGCAAGAGCCAAACACTGAGAACTTACTAAGCAATATGATTAGAGACTTCTGGCAGGATGCTGAGAAACCAGCTGTAATTACCTTCTCATGACACAAAGTCAGAATTCATAGCAGGCACATTAGATGTCATGATTCCTCATGTCAATATGGTATCACGAATACAAATTAGGAGGGAAAAAGGTGTAACACACAAAAGATCTCTAATTGCTGTATTTGATTACTAGAAGATTTAAAACCACGTAAGGTTTCTCCTCTGAAATGAAATCCAAGGAGGGTTGCAATGGAAATGGGGAATTCTCTGATGATCTTTTTCCCCTACAAACTGATCCTTGCTACGGGTTGCATAGGAAAGGAGGCGGAGAGAATGTGATAACGCTAAGGAGAACTGTGGGAGCATTAAATCTCTTCCTTATTTCAGGGGTTGGTGGTTTTGTTGGTTTTTTTTTCCATTAGAGTGCTTTTGTTCTGTGTCAATTAAATTTTGCTTTTTGGGAATACGACCACAGAGGACAGCAGTCTTGGTGGCTGCTGAGCAGAAGGACCGTGAGAATAGCACTGGAGGAGGCACCCACTTGTGGCAGGGCAGGAATAGTGGGAATTCACACCAAAAAGGGGCTGACTTATGGCCACAGTGGTGTGCTCTGTAGGAGGCACCAGGATGCGGCTGGAAGTAGAGCTCATGCAAGAACTGCTGTGGCACCCATGCCTCTAAAACTGGTGTGGATGACATGATGCATTTGCACTTCAGGGGGTTGCCCCCTGGGGAGTACAGACAATTCCACCTGTGTCTAAGCCTTCACCTACAGCTCATCTCAGCTGCTTCTTCAGCGCTCAAAGATATATGACATGGAGCTGGAAAAATGACACAGGCTTTATATACTGTTCATTAAATTTGTTTGCTTAACTAAAATTACGTCCTTTAACCCTTCAATCATGAACACAGCTCTCTGCCATCAATGGCACAATTATTAGTGCGTACTGTTCACTTCTCTACACTAATTTGTACACAAAGAAAAGAAGTTAAAGAGATTGTAAGTCTGAAAAATATGATTAAAAATATATGTACTTCCTCACTCACCTCCTTACATCACAGGAAGTGGAGTGAATTCCAAACCACCCCAGCCTAGCCAGTAATCAGGTTTCAGAAATACCTTGTAGAAGCTCAGTTTACCTTTGCGCTCGTAACAGAAGACTCCTGAAGACAGAGAAACTTTCATCATGTATAAATGACTAACAATTACATCAAAACAAATGGAGGGCTTCAAAGCAGGGTGGAAAAATGGAGGGAAATTCCATCCTATTAAGATAGGACATAATTGTCTCACACAGGAAATAAACACTATATTTTTAGCAGGTGACCAGTCAGATAGAATCAGTACAGGGTTATGATTGTGTAGTGATTTCTCATTAAATTGCAGCCTATCTCCCCAGAGAGATGACAGATCTTAGTGTTTTCTTATAATTATTTTTTTATGTAGGTTCTTAACTGGGAAATGGAAACATGAGAGCTCCCAAAGCAGGCTACATTTCATAGACTATTACCATCCATATTTCATCTTTTGCAATTAATTTGAAGATTTGTAAGTACCTCATACTGGCATATTACTACACCAAGTTAGTACCATAATAAAACTCCAGTAATACCAGACTCTTCCAGCCTTCACACTCAGCAATTCTCTGCTCATTCTGATTTATGGCTACTGCATTCCATGAGCCAATACACACTGCCGCTGTCGAAACCTATGCTATTTACATATCAAATAGATAGAAAATCTAGATTGCTGTAAACAATAAATTTACATCCAAGCTGAAAACATAGCATTATGATTAATAGATATAAACTGAACTTGCAAATGGATATGAACATATTTTTAAAAAGTGTTAAAATCATAGGTAAAATAACAATACTTAGAGGAGATTGTGACAAAATTCAAGAATGCATCTTCATACAATACTTCCGGTAATAGATTACTTGATGATAACATTTTCAACCTTGATCTGTAAAGGGGATGAAAATCAACCAACTAATGGCCACTCTATGTGGGTAGATGTTTGGGTTTGATGAACCAAACATTGTCATGCAACATGGAACCTAAAGGCATCAGTTTAATGTAAGCCAACCACAGAGAAGATACTAAATTTCTACTGCATTCACTCAGTAATAAAACAGATATATTCAATAATATTTGTATCAATTCATGGGATAAGGTATTCCAGATCCCTCTTTATCATGGTTGGAAGTGTTTTTCCCTGGCCAATCTGAATGCGACCAAACTGTCCTTCCAAAGACGAAAGTGTTTCACTCAAGTGTAGTTAACTCTGACAGCAAAGCTATAAGCAGTGCTCGCTCCTTAACTTCTGACCACTTTAATACCCTGGTAGCAGGACAGTTAATTTTTAACTCAACAACTATGCACTGAAAACAGACTTACAGATCAAATCTTTCTTTGTGTATGAATAATATGGTGCTTCTCTTCTAAATATGTACTGTGTTTGTTCTGACTACAGCATTAAGTATTAAACATGTTCATCAATTATTAATATAAGTTTATTATCTTTTATTTTAAAAGTATATTTAGCCTTTTTTTCTGAAGATTTCTAGCAAGAGATTCTAAAAATGTGATGGAATGCACGTCATTCCAAAACTAAGACATGGATGCATTAACATAAATTTTATGCATATCTTTGGTTAATGAAACTTGCTACTTCTAAGCATTCCTATTTACAGTATCATAGTTGCAAACATTTTTAGTGAAATCCACTGATCATAAAATCTATTTTGTGATGCTCAGTTCTGTATGTATTGTGTATTAATGGATAATGAACTTTATAATGTATTTCACTGTGGAAGTCATTCATGAGAAGCTTGTAAGAAAATTACTCCTCAACAACCACCAATTATCCCAACCATCTCACAGTTCTATTTAGAGTTTCTCCTATCAGGCAAAAAATTTGTCCCCATCTTCTCACAAAGGTTCTGCTGCCCTAAGCCCTGCATAAATTTCAGGGAGCATCTCCTGTCCCCCATGCTGGGAAAATCCCAGTTCCCTTGCTGCCATGTCCCTGCTCACTAACTCCTGGCTCCTTCCACAGTCACATTTTTGATTACAGACCTGAGGCAAAAGTCAGAGAGTGAAGGAAAACCTTTCCACCTGGAGGGCTGGATCCATATAATCTAGACTTTTTTTACATCAGAACTTAAATAATTTATGTTTTCACTTTTTTATAACTTCAGCAGTGAGAGGCAGTGTTGGGAACCAGCCGCCTCTGCTTCACCCCTTGTTTGCAGGGGTCACAGTAGACATTGCTGAGCTGTCAGTGTAAATTACAGCTGGCAGCACGTCAGTGCAGAATGCTTAAATGCGTGTGCAATTTCAAATACATAAATAATCCCACTGACTTTACTGAAGCACCAGAAAACATTCACTTAATATTCTTTCGTAACTTCTCAGGAGTATTTGAGAAGCAGCACTTTGATCTTTATTAGCTGTCAAGTCCATGATGAGGCAAAGTACGTTCCTCAGTGGGTTGTGGAGACAGGCCTGGAAGCAGCTACGTCCTTCTGGAGTTTTATCTGAACATTTACAAACCAGAGCTGACTTACAGCATTTCCCTTAAGTGTGTATTATTGCAGCTTTTTAGGAACAAGAACAATCCTAATGCTCTGTGCTGGCTGATGACCAAGGGCTGAGGAGCTCCTGTTGAGGCTGTCCACCCACACTATGCCCTGGTATGCAAAGGGGCCTGGAATAGGTTTACATGCAAACCCATGAACCACGAGATGTGTCCCACCTTCTTCCTTCCAGACAGAAGAAATGTGTTTGCACAAAGCATTTTGAGCAGAAATTCACACAGAGCAAATCTCTTCAGCAGCTGACAGTCCCCCTGCATGACCTGGAGCAAGGCATGGTTCCTGCCACCATGCATGCAGAGATACGGGACTTACCCTAAGCGACACTCACAAACCTTTTCCTGACTAGAAGGCAGTGCCAGCAGTTTTTCTCCCTTTGACTAAGAATGCCAGCAATTTCAGCTTGACACAGAGCTGGCCTGGCTGATGGTCTAACATATAAATCATGGGTCAAAGATAAGATAAACACATACCGGTGTAGTCCTCGTAGCACTCACAAGTGTAGCCCCCCTCTCGGCTTCGACACAGCCCATTGCTCCCGCAAGGGTTGGAGTAGCACAGATCAATTTCCGTCTCACAGTAGTCCCCCGTGAAGCCCGGGGGGCATCGGCACCGCAGCCCATTGATGGGGTGGATAGGGCGGAACAGGACGGTGTTGGAGCTGATGAACGGGGCCGAGCTGTCAAACTTCAGGACAGAGACACACTTCATGTAGTTCTCACAGGGCTCACGCAAGCAGATGTTGTCATCGAAGGGCAGCACCCTCTGCGTCGAAATCATGGTCAGCAGCGTCCTGTTGAGGTAGATCTGCTCCTGCAGGTCCTCAGAGGGGAAGAACTTGTTTCGAATGCCACCAGGGAGCAAGGCTGAGAAGGTCACGTTCAGGATATTGGAGCTGACATCCGTGTCATTTTGGATGTTGAAAACAAAGATGCCGTCCTTGGCAGTGGAGAGCACAGTTGCCACCCCCTCTACAAACAGGGACAGGAGGGGAGAAAGGAACCTCTCCTGAGACATGTTCTCCAGCCGCACCGTGATGCTGTTGGTGAGCATGTCGTCCGTGATGATGGTGACACGCAGAGTGCAGACCGCAGTGACACTGTGAACACCATCTGAAGGGAAGAGAGAAAGATAACAGTGATGTCAGAGAGCAGGCTTCAATCGATGGACAGGGAGACTCTCACAGTCTTCTGAAAATAAAACAGACCTGCAAGGCAGTCCGTTCAGGGCACCAGGATGAGAGAGGGAAATGTATCCACCTTCTGCAGTGATTACTCATGCCTTTTCTCAAGAAAACAAAATAAAATTTCTTAAGAATTGTAACTCAAAGGACCCGAGACATCTCAAACAGGCCAGAACACCTGGAGAACACCCTAGGCAAATAACTAGCAAGGATTAGTGTGGAATCAGTCTGAGGGCCCTAAGATGGCCAAGGGGAAGCCAAGAGGAAAGGGACTCTCATGACAGTGACTGCTAGTCTACAACACGTGCTGGGAAGCTGTTGCTTTTCACAGCACAATACCAAAATTATCTTCTTCAGATGTGGTCTCAGGCTTAAGGAGCCAGAACTCTGCACAGACACAGAATTGTGACCAGAGCTTCAGATATAAGTCATCTAAGGAAACAAGTCTTCACACTTGAATGCTGGAACGTCTTCATTTCTCACATATAACTTCTTAAAATATTTTATGAATATTAGAAAAAAAAAACTTAAATAAAATATGCCTGCAGTAAAAAGCAGAAATTTAAAAACTCTTCCATTTTATCCTTCCTTTAAGGCATTTCTGATACTGCTGTGGCTGTTCTGCAATAAAACCCATAATTATAAAAATATAGCACTAATACCTGACACTGGACTGAGAGATGCCCCTGCAAAATTTCAGTACACCCTCAGGCTTACAGTAGTGTTGTGAATGTACAAACTCTAGATTATTCTGTCATTATGGAAAATAAATATGACACAGTGAGTGCTAAATTTAATCCAACTTCAATGCAAGTGTGGAATGGGAAGTAGCATCATCTCTGAAATCAAATAACCTACTTTAAATCCATCTCCTCGCTAACATTAGGGACTCTTTAAAATACAGATCACATTACACAAAATATGGTTAGTATTAGAGCAGCATCTAGAAATCCCAGACAAGACCAAGAGTGGCTTCCGATAGGAAATGTTCCTTCTGAAAGATGTCATAGTGTAAATAAACAACCATAAATGGGCATGAGTTAACCTCATGAGAGAGATGAATTGGTTTGGGCGGCCAATATCAGGCCCAGAGTGGGGTTAAGAACTAAGCCCAATTCCCCTAGGTCACAGCTCAGTGTCACAGTCTTGGTCTGAAGTATCCCAGCAATAATCATTACACAAGTAACCTGCTATTAGCCTGATTTCAATTACACCACGAGGTACGTGCAGAAATGGATTTTGAATCACATCAGTGTAAAATTGCATCAGGAACTACATTTGAATCAATCTTAACCCAGAGTGAGATCAAAATTCTAACAGCATAAACTGCTAAATGTCATTTTGCTAAGGTTTGTTATCTCAAAGTGTAACTTTATGACCCATTATGGTCACGAAGAAATAGAACAGTAAAAATCAGAATGATTTCTTTCCTACTCACTGTCACCACTTCATCTAAAGTATGGTTTTGTTTTAAAAAGAAATGTATTGTTGGAAGATTTTTTTGTCCAGTATTATAGGAGCAATATAGTAAATTACAGCAGCATAATTAACAAAATGGCTTTTGACTCCTTCCTCTTATCAGGTTGTCTGTAAAAGCTCAGTTGTTGACTCTTTTCCCCACTGAAGCAGCTTTTATGCAATTAGAAAAATCTCTTCTTCTGTGTGCTACTTTAACTACTGCCTGGCTAAAACCAATCAGCCAGGAGGGGTCATTGTCTGGGGTGATCTGTTTGACTTCTCCCAGGTAACAAGTGAGAAGACAGGTTGCTCCGGGGAGGCTTAGATTGGGTATGAGGAAAAATTTCTTCACCAAAAGGGTGGTCAGGCATCGGAACAGGCAGCCTAGGGAAGTGGTGGAGTCACCATTCCTGGAGGTATTCAAAACACGTGTAGATGTGGCCCTTAGCTACATGGTTAAATGGTGGGCTTGGCAATGCCAGGTTAATGGTTGGACTTGATGATCTTTAAGGTCCTTTCCAAACGAAACAATTCTATGATTCTGTGATTCTATGTGCCCATCACCGAAGTTCACATATCAGCTTTCATATTCTCCCAAGTTTGCAAAAATCTTTATCTTCTCTCCCTCAGACTCATTCTAGAAATGTGTAGTCTCAGCTTGCATCAAGACCCAAAGCAACTTTACAAATGATTGGTAGCCAAAATCCTCATTGCAAACTCCTCCTACACGGTCTGTGGATTTCTGGCCAACAGACAATCTGGGATACCAGTATTTTCATAAATGACATCCTCAGACTAGTTTATCCACGTCTATCAATTGCACAGCTCATTCCCCTGAAAGGCCAGAACAAACTACCCACTTTTTTTTTTCCTAAAGCAATTGACATTTGCCTGTTTGTCCCATAGGGTGCCTGAACTATTTTGCTATTTGTTGCACAATATGCTACAGAAGTTCTCTCATACCAGCCAGAATGCTGGACAATGGGTCCTTTTTAAAGAAAACACTATGATCTATAGCCCATGGTATGTATAGTAAGAAGACAAAATACGATCCACTGTCTGACAATGCAGTAGAGTCTACAAACTGTCATAATCAATATCAACTGTCACAATATGCAAGAGCTTCCCAGCATTCACAACAGCTATTCTGACACAGTTAATAAATCACTGGAAAAAGCCTGGTGTCAGATACACAGCCTCCTTGTTCCATGGGCAGCACAAAAGAAAGCTGGGCACAGACGTATAGCTGCAAAATGAAGTTGTGTTTTAAAAGCCAACTCAGCTTTGTGCAACCCTGTTGCAGAGCATTAAAATAAAAAGAGAGAAAAAAAGGAGCAGAGCATGTGTACTATAGGCAACAAAAGAATGGCACAGCTATAGAACTGCCTGGACAAGCACCTCTTTCATATCACTCGTGAGGCTCAGAGCAGCATCACAGGATCTGATCATCTATTCATTCAGAAACTCAAGGAAAGTTGAAACAATCTGTGGTTTTATGAGACCAAATTAGTATCTATTCGACTTTCAACAGACAACATTCGCTTTGAGGGCTGGAACAAGTGCAATAAAGAAAGCGGAAATTTTTTTCTTTTTTGGGAAATGAATTAAGCCCTAAATACCCAGTAACGTATGTGTTTTGAGATTTACAAGTGAAGTATTCTATGAATGTTTAAAATGTTTACTTGCCAGAAATGCCAGAAAATTATCATTAGGAAGTACTGTTTTATGGAGCGGCAATACTTCACGGCCTTCAGTGTTTGAGATGCCCACCATATGCAGCTTCCAATCTGCTAAAAAGGCTCAAACAATCTGAGTTTCCAAAGGTCTTACTATACAGCTATAAGAAGTCCCTATCACGTTATGGCAGGTGCAAGATGGTTTCAGTCAGGGGTGTGAAACAACCTTCAAGTTGCTCCACTGGAAAATTCTGGCTGCACTTTACTCTTTGGAGCAGACCTTGGCACAGATGAGTGCACACACATTTCCCAGGCGTAGCTGTCACCAGTTCTCACAGCCATCATGTGGGGGCTTCAGCAAACCGGCTGGATGCATGAGTATTCCTGAAGGAGCTCTAAACACTCAGATCATGCTGGCAGAGGGGATGTGCAGGCATCCTGCTATGAGTGATTTGAGCAGACAGCCTGGATCTTAGCAGCCCAAGCCACCCAGATAGCCTGAGGAAAGGGAAACACAGGACAGACCAAGGAAAAAAAAAAGATTCAACCAACCCTTTTGTTAGCTTGGCTCCTAAATCCCTGTACCAATGGCTTTTGTCAGTTTGTCCTCGAGTTTCTCTTCCATAAAATAGGGATAATAGCACTTAACATGTACATTGTGAAGAAGTGGGTACAGATGATAAAATGCTGAGACACTGGGGTAACAAAAGCAACACTAATATCCTTAAGAAATCTTAAAAGGTTCTTTTAAATCTGTTGCAGCCAAGTTTATCAAAAACAAGGTGGAAAGATTAAAATAAGACTCTTAATGTCTCACAGACCAGTGAATGAACAAAGAGAATTCTGAACAGCCTGGTGGCTACACCAAAAATGTGTTCATTAAAAATGTGGTCCCTGCACACTGAACTTTTATCCTGGCAATATTATTCCATATATAATTTCCACAAAAGGGCTCTCCAAAAGGTGGAAATCAAAGCAGACTGTTGTCTTTTGAGTTATTGTCATTGCTGAAGAGGATACTTAAAACTAGAATTACTCATCTTCATCCTTCATCAAATTAATGAAAAGATCTAAGAGCAAACACATACTCTCACGCATTACAAAGAAAAGAGAAGACAAGAAAGGCTGATGAAAGCTTGATGCATTCTAAAATACATTAATAACTAGAAAATGGACTAAATAGGCATTGTTTCATTATTATTTTTACTTGACAACAAACCTTATCAAATCTGATACTTTAATCTCAGCTTTCTATCTTCTGGCAGTCCATAAACCAAAGAATTTTATTATCTAGAAATGTAAACACAGCAAAGTTTAACTGAAATGCATATTTGGCAATGGCAGCACCTGGCCAGAAAGGTTCTTTTGTATCTTTTTTAAGTTCACAGAAATAAAACAATTAACACTTTTTTTAGCTTTAGCTTAGCAGAGGTCTTAGTACCAATTTTGAAAGCTACATAGTTTAGACAAATACTTTAGCATTGGAGCTTTCTTTCACAGATTACTAACTTTGCTTTATAATACATCTGGAAATAGCAGAAGTCAGTCTTTACGAGGGCCATGCAAAATCCTTGGCTAGCAATCCATAGGTTCAAATAACCTCTTGCTCTTCCCAACTCATAAGAAGCAGCCGTTGCCACAGGTAGGAGCCACTACTTGGTAACAGGCCTTGGAATGATCAAAGCTTCGTCCCCATTGCTTCCAGCCATGTCTTTACATATGGGAGTTAATACATACCTAGTCCAGCACTAGGCCTGGAATTCTGATGAGGATGCTGTGCTTTTAGCGTCATCTCCACTGCCTGGGCGGCAGTAGCACATCAGTAGCACCAGGTCACAGAAATGAATACTGCAGGCAATGCTTGGCTGTCTGAGCAGGGCTGGCACCCAAACCACACTTCCCACTGAGCAAACAGCAGTAAAAAATGAGCAGATGTCAATAAAAGTGAGGCAGAGTGCACAGTCCTGCACTGAGCTTTAGTTTGCCTCAGAGAATCTGCCAGCATTGCAGGTCTGAGTCCTTTCCTTGCACTGTGCTTCTACCACCATGGAAGCAAATTTAAAATGCATAAAATTTCAGTGTGTTAATATCGTCCCTTCCAAACCACTCCTTAAAATATCTTCTATGTTACAGAAAAGTTCAGGAGTTTATAATGCAAAGAAAATATCCTGAAAGAAAATAAACTGCACAGAAAATGGCAGGTGGAAACCTAAGTAAGATTCCTTGATGAAACAGCAGGAAAACATTACCAGAAAGGAAAAGGAAAATGGGCATAATTGTGAATTTACAGATACTCCATCTCTGAGTTTTCCCAGTTAGCAAGCAGCCTCACTGAGGAAGTGTTTCAGGATAGAAAGTGTGTGTGTGACCCCACTTTTAGTGTCCCCTCAGGGCACCTTGGAAAAGGAAGCAGAGGCTGGTTTTGGTCTTAGCTTTCCAAAAGACAAGAGCAATGTCCAGTGGCAAATGTCCTCGCTGTGTCCCTAAAGAGTCTCTGTTTTGTGGCAGGAACGGATCAAAGTGCAAAGGTCTCTTTTGCTGGAGAAAAGTGATCTTAAATGGTGCAGTAACAGAAAAGTAACATCCATGAGAAATAGACTCCATCACTTGCTTTGTAAAAACATAAACATATTGTGTATAATGTCCTATTATTTCTTAGGTACTAATGAATCCTTTCAAAGCCTCCATTTCCTTGGAATCGGAAACACTGCTGATGAGCAATTCTGTCGTTATGTCAAGTTGGATGTAACAACATGGAGATGACCGTCCTTGGCCACATGAAGCTTATGTTATTGATTTTGTCCCTTTGTTTCAGGCTGCCAGTCAGCTCCCCGCATTTAGGACCACTTACTGCCAACAAAAGTTGTGAGCTTTGGAAACAATATATAAAAATAACTACCTATTATTCACACAACGCCAAAGGTTCACACTCAAACCACCACTCTGAAGAATGTCAAAGCCCAGGTCTGCTCCCAAGCCCATTACGTCAATGGGAAGATTACCATTGACTTTAGTGGGCTTCTCTCCCTGCCAGAATTGGGCCTGGAGCCTAATTCCTGGAGTCATTGCCAGCACACTCGCACAGAGCTTCACTCCTTACCCTGCAGCCCCAAACAAGAACAGTCTGCCCAGGAAATGGCTCGGGGTTGAAAAATCAGGATGGCAAGAGCAGAATGCAAAACACGAGGGATGAGCAGGGTAAGCATGTGGACACTAGAAACATGCCACATGAATTGCACCTCCTGAGTTGTAAAGGTGGTAACGGTTTTCCTAAAATCAGGTGTCTAAATCTGTACCTCAATATCTCTCAATTTCCAGAAAGGAAGCATTGGCAGATGCTCAGTTTTAAAAACACTGGCCAATGTTGCCCAGCATCATTTGGAGGAAAGAGGGTTTGGAACAGTCACAGGAAGAGGGAAGACAAAGACGTGTTACCTGGTGTTACGGGGGTATTTTAGATTACAGGGTGAGGCAGCTGAGGCACATGGTGTATGGAAGTACCTTGGCATACCCAGTCTCAACTGAGCTGCAAGGAAGGTGAAAGTCCTGAGTAAGAAATGTCTTTTGAGGAAAAGGAAGCATCTGGGATTAACTACAGCAAGGCTGGCAGACTAATGGAAGACAAGCAAAAGTCCACACTGGCAGAGAGAGTGAGTGTCAATGTGTGACTGTGCCAGTCACCAACTCTCCTTAAACCAGCATTAACCACACTGCCTCCAGCACCCTCCTGCTGCCACTGCAGCAACTCAGAGCACCCCAAGTGTCTGCCCCAGGCCACGGGGTATGTACCTGGGTCATGGCTATGCCAGCCTGTGCCTGGTCACTGCACTGCCCCATGGCAGCATTAGCCACATCCCCACTTCTGAAATGACGTCAGGGTCATTGCAAGCAACAGATCCCAACAAGTCTGTTCAGACACTTCCAGGCAAAGCCACTTCTGCTCACAAGCTGCAGGCACTCTTAACTTCAGGTTAAACCTTAATGTACTTCTTTTTGCAAAGAAGATGAATATCTGGAACACCTGGGAAAGTGGGCAGTGGGATGTGGGGCTCTCACCCCACAGTTCCCTAGGCATCAGCCACAGCAGTACCAGCTAAATCAAACAGCTAAAAATACCCAAACTGTGGGAGGATAAATTGCGCATAAAGCAACT
The DNA here is from genome assembly GCA_013397725.1 of Rhagologus leucostigma. NCBI lineage: Eukaryota > Metazoa > Chordata > Aves > Passeriformes > Rhagologus > Rhagologus leucostigma. The sequence continues at coordinate 7,069,260 of VZTD01001045.1, forward strand.
GTGAATTCCCGAAGTGCATAAGAGAAAAAAACAACACTATTTTGGCATCATTATCTTTAATGTAGCCTGTGCTGCTCAGGATTATTTACTTTGTACACAATACTGAAAAGAAAAAGAGCATGTTTCAGTCTGCAGCTCGAACAGGGGAGTAAGAACAAATTGATGCCAACTGGATTGCTCAACACTGTACAAGATTGCTTTTCTGAAACCATTACCTGCAAGCTGAAAATTTTGAAATGTTAATTGGGTTGATAACACTAGTCTGGGGGAACATTTCTGGAGGGTAGGAGGTAAAGCAAGTTGGATCTGCTGGTAGGAATAAGCAGTCTTGAATTCTAACTGCAGCAAGGCTGAAGATACACCTAATTTCCTTGAACACCCTCCCACAGAATCACTTCTTGCTCTTCAGGTACCTGGTGCTCGTGGGCTATGGCTGCTGTAGGGGATGAGATGCAAGCAGGGATACTGACAGGGATGCAGGAGCAACAAGCTGAACAAGGAAACAAGTCCCTGTCCTGAGCAGAAAGCACAAGTAGAAGGGATGTGGGATACTCAGAGGGAAGTATGGTATGTGGGAAGATAGCATTAGCACACTAACAACCAGCGCCTTACAGACTATTTAACTGATGAGGAGATTTTCCTTCTAGCTAAAATGCAAAGCAATTTTCCTTCTAGGTTCTGCACACCTCCCTGTACTTCAGCTGGTTTTCCTTGTTAGCAAGGACTGGCGAGACTCCCCTGCCCAGCTGCACTTGGCAGTGGGGTCGGCTCCCCATCTGCCTTCCTGGTAGTGCATCCTGCCCTGCTCTGGGCCATGCCAGCCCCTGGTGGAGTGCACAGCCCAGGAACCCACCCTGCTGCTGCTCCACAGCCAGCTGCCAGCCACAGTGCAGGTTCCAAACTCCAGCTGAAGACAGGGATTTCCATTTAATGCTAATGTCCATGGAAACCGTGCATATTACAGCACTCATCTGACCTGTTCAGCTGAAAAACCCCACTCCAGATGGCTACACCAGATAGATTCATAGACTGACTTGCTGGGGGCTCCAGCACCTCCCATAAAGCTTGATCTTGTTTCATATACAATCAAAACTATTGCCTAATTACTGCAATAATTTTCTCAGAACATTTAAGGGAGAAGGGTTTAATATCATTTACATTTTAATTCTAATTAAATGCAGAGCTAAATGTCGTTAGCCAAAAGATAGTTTCCCAGCAGACTCGCATGGCTTGCAGCCACGTCTCCCAGTGCTCTGCGGTGGTGGCTGCAGTGGCTTGGGTGGGGCACTGCTGATGCCAGCCAGCACTGGGGTGTAGGAAGCCCAGGAATGGGGAGCACAGCTGTCCACTCGCCCACAGCCAAAGGGCTCTTCACGGGCCTCTCTACCTCCCCAGCTGTAACCAGTGGTATACAGGAGTTGAAGATCCATGAAAGCACTGGACAAACTGAACTGCAGTCATGGGATGCTCCAGCGTTAAATCTCCATTCAGGGCATGGTCTTCAAGTAAATGATGCATTTCGTACAGAGGAGATAAGAGCAGCATGTTTACCCCGAGATGCTTTTACGTCACTTACCCCACTTCAAAAGGGAGAGCCCCTGTGTGGGGTGCCTGGCTGGGCTGCCGGGGGGACAACCCATGGGTTGCCATAAAAGCCTCCATTCTCCTCACAGCTACGCATCCCCTGCAAACATTTTTACTCACTGTGTCTGATTAAAGCAAGAACTTCCCCAGGCAAGCCAGAGCTCTACTCAAATCTCTCTCTTGCAGTTTCAAAGCAAGAATGGATGAAAACTGTTTTGGGGATGGCAAGGGCGAGGTGGGAAGAATTGGGGTGGGGGCCTGGCAGTTTCAAAACTGGGAGCAGTGATAAGGAAATAGCTTCTCTGCCTCACTGTTTGCACCGGTACTGCATATTTGTAACCCCAAAGGTATTCTTTCAAAACAGCATCAGCAAAATGAAATCTATCAGGTTTGTTTTTCTAAATGTCTTCATATTCTCATGTTCCTTTTGCCTGGAACAAGGATGCACTGCTCCTTGCTGTGACCCACAGTGAAATCACGGGGACACTTCCTGCTGGATGGGGTTCAGGTTTGCTATCTAGAGTGGAAAGAAAAGGAGGGAACAATGAAAGAAAGACAACATTGATGTTTTTCTGATGTCATTTCTGTTTACAGACAAGCTTTCAAAACAGTTACGTATCACTGGAAAGTTATTGATTTATGGGGTGATGCAGAACTGCCCAGCTCTCTGAAGCAGAAAAACCACCAGAAAAATTCAGCTGTGGTAGCTCAACAGGTTGCTGACTGTGCTCGTCTGCTGTGGAGGCCCACCTTGGGAAAGTAAGAGGGTTCTTAGGCACATGGGCACTTCTTTTTTTTGGTTTTTTGTGGTTTCAGTCATCCTAAGATATTTGCAAATTAATACAAGGTAAAAACAGGGGGCTATCTCTCTGGGACAGGACAAGCAGTAATGGCTACCTGTCAGCTTCCACATGCACCGGGCACAGGAAAAAACGGTTCAGCTACTCCTTCTACCCCAGGAGACTCAAACAGATTCCAGCAGGAGGGACCCACATGAACAAGGTAACACTCTCAGGCTGCTTCAGTTCTCAAATTTTTTGACGGGAGCAGTGACGGGGGTATGGATGTCCCACCTGTAGCACACATGTCTGAAAGAAAAGGTTTAAGAGCATTTATAACACTATCTTTTCTCCCTTCCTCTCTCAAGTTTAATTAATGCTTAAGAATTTTTAATAAGAAGTAGATCAAATTCAAGAGAAGAGATGGAGTCCACCACGGTCCATCTGCTGGAATCTGACAAAAAATGTACCCATCTCCCACAGTCTGAAAAATTTAGACTTTCAACTGGCTTAATTCCATTAAAAATTCCCAGAATGAAAATCTTATTTTCAATAAAATATCACATTTTCCTTAATTTTTGGTTTCAAAGGGAATAGGTTTTCTTTTTTCTTACTAGATTTTCAACTGACCAGTTTAGCTGGTCTTTTCTGTTAACTGAGGTCTGCTGACTTAAGCAGAGTAAAAAGCAAATAAGCAAATCAGAAACTTGAGGAAATAAACTTAAGCAAATTAGAAATGTAAATTTAAAAAAATTGCTTGCATCATGTGATTAAAGAACTAAGAACTGAAAGACAAAATAAACAAGCAAAACCACCCTTACCAAACTTTTGAAGTTTTGGGAAAGGGTCACCAAGCACTGGGAATATTTACAGGAAAAATGCTGTGTACTTTGTCGAGACTGTCTGTTGATAGGCGACCTACACAATCTTTTAAAAACGTAATGCAAAAACAACCCCCCTTTGATTAACTAACCACCTACACATCGCTGGCCACGGGCAATGAGATCATGGTGGGTTTGGCTGCATGGTCAACTGAGATTATTCTTGGATCCCTGCCGTTAAAAGTAGAATGCTGGACAAGAATCAAAAGGGACAAAGCACTTGCTTCCTGTTTCTATAATACTGAACCTGCAGTGGGTATTTTTCTCCCCAAAACTTTTCCAAAGACAAAAGCAGCCCCCCAGAAAAAATGAGGAAAACGCAAGAGCTTCACTCCTATCGCTGCACGTCATCTCGGGAAGCCGATGCAGAGAAAGGGCAGGCCAGGTTATGACAGATGAAAGTGGGTAACACAGCGACTCGGAGCCACTGGTGAAACACAGAAACTACACTGATCTTCAGAAATGATACTGTAATCTCAAATGCCTATCTAAGGATTTCTATTCAGCTGAACTGTAGAAATGAAGTCATAACTACATGATTCACTTCTTCAAGAATCAGATAAGATTTTCTGCCAGACACTTTGTAAGACATAGATCTTGAGCAAAAAGGGTATTTTGCATTCTAGGACTCATGTAAGACTATCCAACAAATTCCATAAGGAAAAGATTCTCTTTAAAGGAATTTATTATAATGAATAAACAGAGAAAAAATTTGTGCTCTCAATACATCCTTGATCTTAGCACAGCATCAGCAAGGCATCACCAGGAGGGTGCCAGGCTGGGCTCCGCCAAGCAGTCACATGCTTCTGGCCAAGAGCAGGGTGACTGTGTTTTTCTCTTCTGGGTGATGGTTCTTTCCTTCCTATTCTGCCCAAATTTGCAGACAGTCCAGGCGAGTTGTATTTGGTGAGATCAGGATATTCAACAGCAAGCAGAGCCTTACTACAGGAGCATGCAAAGACCCAGTAAGCATGTGTCCATCACAAAGCAGGGCAGGATGACTCCCTGTGACACCTGCACCATGCACAGTACAAAGTTTTACCAGTTCAGACAGAATTTATTCACCATTTCCAGGCATCCCATTGAAACTAAAGTTCCCACCAGATCACTGGACATCTTAACATCTGTAGCAAAGCCTTCTCTTTCAACTCAAGCAGAATTGTAGAAGAAAAGTAGAAGAGGACACACCCAGTGAAAGCTGGACATATGATGACCTTAATGATGCCATGGAAGCAGCACTTTTCAACTAGCATGGAATAAACTACCCATGGAAAAAGTTTCATTGTACATTAAGTTTTCCCAGGGGTGTTTGTATGTTCTACAAAGCCTAATGAATTTATGTATCTCCTTCATTACAGTAGCAGTAGATTCCTATTAATATCTTTAAAGGCATTATTTTTCATTGTTTTAGTTATGTTTTATGGAAAAATATAAAATACTGAGCGTATGTAAAATATACTCAAAAACTGTCACCGTTAATATTGAGCCTTAAGATGTAAATCACTCTGGTAAAACATGAAAATCCCCATTCTAGGAATCCCTACCCCTATAATCCCACCGATTTCAGCAGAGCCTGAGCATTACAGGACTGCTGGACATGAAGCATTCAGCCCAAGCTCTGAGACTACTTTGGTACAACACCAAGAATGTGCAGCTTCCTGAGAAACCACTGAGTCACAAGGATGAAATTTCACCAAACATTAGTAGAGGTTCATCCTATCACCTTTCTATAAAACATACCAAACCCCTGTGTCCTCCATTTGTAAGCATGCAATATGAGATAAATGTCACCCCTGAGAGAATATAAATACTCATTTTATTTTTAAAATATACTCTTTAAAATTTTGTAGTACCCACTGTGAAAAGCAGCTGTCTGTAAATCAGGACTTTTCCATGCAAAGAGCTAATCTGAATTCCTGCAGGATGCTTCATACTGTGGAGTCACTTCCCAAGAGCTCAGACAATTGCTGAAGTTTAATTAGTAGAAAGCATTTGTGTTTCAGTGTCCAGAGCACACCTTTTCACCACCTGAGCTCTGAGGTCATCTGGACAGACAGTACATCAGTTCTTCGGACCATGCCCTCTTTAGCCCTGTTTGTATTTAGGCTGATATTTCTCTATTTCGCCAGTGCTGAGCATCTTCATGAAAGAGCTTCCTAAATGCTGAAAAAACACGCAGTTTTAACACCTGCAGTCACTGCACTGCATTAATAACCCCTGGAAACATCCCACATGGGAAGACTTGTTCCTTCTGTCCACAGGGCCTACCAGAAATCCCCTTCCGCTTCCCAGCCTGCAGGAAACCTGCTGATCCCTGAGGGAGGCCCTAAGACAGCCAAATCCTACCCAAGTGGTGCACAGCTGCAGGACCTCACAGCACTGGCCACTTGAAGCTCTGATTTGCTGGCATGTCTCACAGGTGGGCTCATGCAAAAGGGAACTAGAGCTTCAGTATTTGCATGAAAAGAACTATTTCTCTCTGGATGTGACAGCTGGTGATAGGGAGAAAGGCAAAGCAGCTGTAACCCAGATCAGGAGGTTTATAGGGCTGCCAGTGGGCCCAAGAAGCACAGGAAGCAGCAGCTCAACACAGGCCAATATTAGTGGAAAGGACAGCAAAATTCACGTAAGCGTGTGCCAGGCAAGGGAGGGCTTCAGCACGCTCCAGGTCAGAGCGAGTACAGGCAGGAGGCTGGGTGGGGGCAGCGTGGCGACCAGCGGCGATGCCCAGCTGCCACCCAATCCAACTCCGCTATTTGTCACACAGATGTCATTCCTCATGTCAGGAAACACAGAGCAAGATGCACATGGAAGTATCGTGACAGCTGGCTGCAATGCCTGGAGAAAGCACCAAGTGGAGAAACAACATTTCTACCAGGAATCTTCCAAAACTGTAGAAGTTCTTGATCTCCAGCTCAGGCTGACTCTTGTGACTGCTAACAAGAAGTGGATGCAGCTCTGCCTCCAGCACCCCCAGAAGAGCAGAGACTTGTCCCAGAGAAGCTGGCTTTTACTCCTCTATTTTTTTTTTCTTTCTGTCTTCCCAGGAAAAACAAACTGCTGCATTTGTAGCTAAAAGGACATGGAGGTAGAAAAGGACAGCTCACATGGGCAATCTACTCTGAGCAGCAATGCAGAAGCAAACCCCAACAGTGCATTTAGTGGGGGGAAACTGTTCATGGGCATGAAGCCCATGGGTTGAGGTGGGTTTGGCCAGACTCAAGCTTTCATGAACTCTAACTTCATTACAGCAAAATTTAAAGTGCTTCCCCCTCTTCCCCTAAAAGAGAACAATCTTCTAATTAAGGATGGATGTAAATTTAAAAAAAAAAGGCAAAAAAAAGCAAAAAGAATTTTAAAATAGGCAAAAAATCAAAAAATATATTAAAATTTTAGGATGGATAGATGCATAATTAAAAGCAAAAAGAAAAAAGGCATCAACATTTCAAAGAAAGTTCAAGCTGAAAATAAGATATTCCAGCCCTGAAAAAATTACCAGTTTGTCGTTGTGTCCTTTTCAAAGACCTGCTTGGCAAAGAGGTCATTTCGCAGCCTCCTCTTAAGGAAATCCAACGCCACGCTCTTGCTTTAGGACTGCTGCTGGCTCCGTGTTTAACGGTAAAACCTTTCACATTTGTCTTTGAAAGAGGCTCTTGTGAACAGGAAGCTATGCTGTGACACCAGGCTCCTGTGCTCTTTAAAACAGCTCCAGCTCTGTAAAATGACCTCTCTCAACTCGCTTTCTCAGTTGGCTCAGGACATCTCCTGCATCTTGTTTCTCCAGCAGTAACCTGAGGCTTCAGAAAACGCTGTAACAGGTGGTCAGAGTTAAGTCAGCACCCAGAAAGAGGAAACATTTTAATATTACCTACCTAATGCACCTTTTTGTCTTTAGATCCACACTCATAATCAGAATTTAGGGGGTTTTTGTACAGGTCTCTGACTCATAACCAGACACTACTCAAGGCCAATAGATACAATACTACAATTTCTTAAAATACAGCATCATTTAACATCTGCTGCATTTTACTGACTGAGTCGTCTGGAAAGCACAGGATGCTCTGGAGGTCATAGAAGTACAGAGGGGCTCCTTAGGTCTCTGAGTGCATCTTGTACCTCTCTTTCACAACTGTTTTTATTTGCCAATCAAGTAATGATGTTTCTGTAATTACTTTAAAGTACTGATCTCACTTGGTGCATGCTGTGCACTGCTGTGCGAGGCAAGGGATTTGAATAATTATACTGTCCTAGAAAACACCAAACCAAAATCCCAAAGCACCAGCAGAAGCTGAGAAATGTCAAAAGAAATAATGTCGCAACAACAAGGTCATACGAGCATGCAACAGAGTATTTCTCTATTACCACTTACCACTGTAAAATAATTTGAGGGATTGAATAAATCCCTCTCTTCTTTCCAAGGCCAGAGTAACACACTCAGCAGCACTGAGCTCAAAACAGCCTCTACCCAAAAGAGCAAAACAACCACTCTGCCCTGAAACACCTTTGGTGTACTGGAGTTATTTCAGGTTTGCACACAGGTACTAGGAGACAGAATCTGGCCAAATCACTTTAAAAAGACTGAACTGCTTGAGATATTAAGACCTGAGAACCCACCTCTTAATACGCCATTGCTCTAATTTCTCTTCTTAAAGCATTTGCACCAGTAATCAGAGGTGATCACTGAGCTCCATCCTGCACCTTTAATTAAAGTCTGTTTCTGAAAGCCCTGTCTAGAGAGGCTAATCCCTCTCTACTCAGCTGCTAGACTTGCACAGCAGGGCAAAGAGGCAGATGCATGTTTGAGGAGGTGAACAGGTCCCAGTTTGGCACCCTAAAATGCCACAAAACATCTACTGATACTGAAGCCAGCTACTTCAAATGCAAATTGCCAACAGTCAGTAAAGAAGCGGGACAGAGAAGCACACGCAGGGGAAAACCATGAAAGCAGATATGAAAACTAATCACTCAAGGGTAACTATGCATTAGTTTTTGTTTGGTACTACCAGGGTGGGCTTGGGTCGTCAGGCCTTGCCTGCAGCTGATGCTTCTGTTGGAGCAGATGCAGAGAGCTTGCAAAAGAAACTGTAGGGAGTCTTCCCTAAGAGCTCAAAGGAGATGGGAAAGAAAGGAGAGCTGTAGCACCAACAAAAGCAAATATAGTCCTCAAAGCAGTAGTGTGGTGGCTCATAGGATCCTCATGAGCAAGGAAGAGCAGCAGAGAGCTTCCATTCTGCTGTAGGCATGGCATATCAAGATTTCCACGTCATTAAGGTCACTCTGCAGCCTTTACTTGTGATACACTGCCATTTACCCTCTGCTCTGTCAGCACAGTAGGGTTCCATCTCCCAGCATCAGATTTACCCTACAATTCATCTCCTCTCAGTGTCTGCCCCTTTTTCCACCTCCCAGAGTGACCACAAAGTCCTCCCTCCTTTTCTCACTATAAACTTCTCTCTTCTGAAGCACCGATGGGAACCTGCCTTCCTGTGATGGCAGGTGACAGCAGGTGACAGCAGGTGACAGCAGGTGACAGCAGGTGCAAGGCGCTTCAGCCACTGATGCCTTCTTCACATGTTAATGCGGATAAGGGAGGGTCCCAGCTGCAAACGTAGGTGCAAATGTACACAGCTGACTGGCCTTGCCCTTCCACCATCCCTCACCCTGTGTGAGCCTGACAAACTTTTACCATCTCTTTTTTTCAGCCCCAAGGGCTGCTTGTTCTGTGTTCACACACCTGGCTCTGGGTCTCAGCAGACTGCTAAAATACAAGAAGATAACAGAAACAAAGCAACGATAGCTCTTGCAGAAAAGGATTTGTGGTTCTGGGGCATATGTTTGTGGAGAATTTACTGTGTGGGCTTAGAGACTGCTCAGACTGACTGAGCTGCAGCTCCTGCAGAGACCAGTGTATGGAAAGGGACACACGTAACCCAAAACTCTACAAACTCACAGTCAAGAAGCAAACATGAGCCAAAGCCTGGAGACAGAGAGATGACCTAAGTGACCGTGAGTGGTATTTCATGGTGAAGAGCCAAAACCTGTAGTCTGTAATGAAGAGAATGGGATGTGATGTTACCTTCTGAGAGTCTAGGATGGGATTAATACAATAAACATATGGAGGGTAGATCAGCTCAAGAATACAGGGGAATTTTCTGAGTCAGTATATTCAAGTGAAAACTAATGAGAAGGGCAGCAGGGAAGTCAGTGCTTAATAGGATCATGTTAGAAATGTGAGACTAGAAAAGCCAAGAGGAAGCCCTCTCTGTTCTGCTCTGGTACCCACCGCAGGCCAGCAGAGATTGCACAGCAGTCAAGGGATGCAGGAGTGCCACAGAAATGAACCTGTAGTGGCAGGGCTCACGGGTGCTGTCTTCAATGAAAGGTTAGTACTAAGATTAAATGGTCTTAAGCAAAGAGGGTGCTAACCTCCCTGTGTTCACAGCTGACAGTTCAGAAGAGCTTCAAGATAAGTGCAAAACACCAGAGGAGGCACTTGGCTCAGAGGTCTCGTTGCTGGCTCCAGCATATAGTGTAAAAGAAAATATAATTTTTTTTCTTACTCCCTAAATGTACATTCTCACTTCTCAACTGTACACCACAAAATACATTACAAGAAGCTAAGCCACTCATGGTATGCTGATGGCTGGTATTTGCCTTCACTGCTGACAGCCCCCCAGTATGTAAACGTCTTCCTAACACAGACATACCTCTCAGGTCTGTGTAATCTGGGTTTTCTGCAAGCCTAGGGGAATGCCTGAATATCTTACTCCGCAAAGCCAACTCTCTGTTCCTTTTGATGGCTTAAAGAAACCCTGAAAAGTCAAAATACTAATTAAAAAAGTGAAATATAAGTGCTTGGTGACAGCGACATTGATGTACACATGCACAGTGTAGAGGGTATGGGAAAGAAGTCAGCTATGCAAAAATGTTAATAAATGATGCAATTTGTGACCTAGGCAACATCACCAAACAGAGAACAATGATTCTTGGACTAGCAATGGAGAGGGAGAATGGAGGCAGACGGGTGGGTGATGCAATGCTAGACGTTGCTAACAAAACCCCATATGACAATGAAGAAAATAAGGAGGTAAAACATTACGGGAGTGAATAAATGGGACAAAACCCAAAGCAGCTATTAGAGGAAACCAAAGCTGGACACCAGGAACAGATCACAACACAATATAAACTTGCTTGGCTTTTCACACCCTGTAAAGAGGTAGGGAATTTTAACACACTATGCATTTCCACACGTGGTAACAAAAACATTTTCTGCTAGCAGAGCTATAGAACAGTTCTGTGATACAGAAACAATAGAATCTAACTACAAGAAAAAAGACTTGAGAGGACTTAAGAATTAAAGGGACAACTATTTGGTAATGCAACATGTGGCAGTTTAACGCTAGTAATGAACAAATACAGCAGTCAGCATAGTTAAAATTGATTAGCCAAATACAACAAGTAATCTTTAGTTCTAGTAATGCTTCCACTTGCAGGATTCAGACATGACAGAAGCTAAGTTAACCCAACACGAACTTCACTGGCTGCACTTTTCTTAACATAGAGTAGTTACTGATAAAAATGATACATGATAAAAGTGGAATATCTTCAGAGTGTTTTTATTTGAATCACAGAAGTAACTCCCAGCCCACCTGGACTGGACAGACGGTCACAGAGTGTTGAGTGCACAACTGCTGCCTGTGCCAATCTACCTGGGAGCACCACACTGACTAACTCTTACCTCCTCTCCTTTAAATCCTTTCTCTCTCTCTCTCCCCCCAGCCGGCTGCAGTGCAGCATGTGGGCTTGGCTCCCAGCACCTCACGAAGTTATCCGGAGAACGCAAATTCACTGTTTCAAGCTGGGGCTCCTCGCTGAACGCGGGTTTCCCAGCCAAGCCAGCTGCCTGCCCCGCAGCCAGGGCTGCTCATCCTCCGGCAGCTCCCCCCGCGCTGCCTGGCCCCTCAAGTACCAGTTTGTTCAGCTCAATTAAACAGCCCCTTGTCAACGTGCCTTGGGAAAGGACAAGCTCTCCCTTCCAGTGAATGACAGAGATGGAAGCTCCTGCATTTATTATGTTCAGGCTGGTTTCAGAAGGACATAGGCCTCTATTTAGCCTGGTGACACCTTGACAGGCACAAAATGATGTTTGGGGATTTTAGGGGCAGGAAATACTTGGTTTCTCTTCTTGATACCTTTAACTTGTTACAAAAAGTTACTAAGTGGTTCGCGAAAATGAATCCAGAAATACCAGAACTTCTGGTTAATCTGTTGATATATTGATAAAAGTAATAATAGATGATTTTTTAAAAAGTGAGTATTTACAGTACTTCTGAATCTTCCCTAAGGTCTTCTCTTGAGCCACCTAATAACACTTTCAGGTTTTGAGCTCCATTTCACCAATAAAGGGTATTTAAAAATGATTTTAAATCAAATCCCAGCCACCCAGAAGGCTCCACCCAACAGGTGCCTCGTGCTTGGCACTGCACCACTCTGTAACCCTCCTGCTTCAGCACGGCAGCTCTGTCCTCATCTATTGTCCTCAACCATGAGAAACCTTCTTCCATCCTCCCTCCACCTGAAATGCTCAAGGAGGAGCCTGTTCCTCTTGACATTATTGACCCAGAGGAAAAAATACTACAAACATCAGTTCACTAGCTGGAAATGGTTTAAGTGTACTCCTCCTCCTTGCAGAGCTGAGAGTGAGGAGCTGAAAGGCGATGTGCGTGAGAGTTCCTTTGATAAGAGGCCAAGAAGTGACATGAACATGATAATCAGGCCTTCAAACCAGACACGCACATCTGGGACAACTATCTCCAGCTTCTATCTGACAAGAGAATAATCCTACTAACAGGAGTCTTTCACACGAGGTTAAGTGCCCCAGCAAAAGAAAAAATTAAATGAGTTTAACTTAGCTTCTCTCTGTCTCTTACTGGTGCTTGAAACACTGACCCATGCCATGCAGGAAGGGGCAGGATTTTGCTCCAAGGAGTTTTCTCATGGATAAATTCAATCCCAGCTTGGTCACTCTGAGACCTTTTGCACTAAAACTCCAACTATAGTAATTTTGGGTGCAAAAAATGTGGCCTCTCAGACACAATTGTGGAACTGCACACGAACCACTCAAAAAGCCAAGCCCTGTACACTGATCTCCAGCTTCCCATCATGAGAGAGAACAGGCCTGTCCCCACACCATGCAGGGTAGGACTGTTCTCAACATCCTGTGTGGTGCAACGACACAACACCTCTTGCCCAGTGTTATGTCCAGCAATGGGAGTGTCCAGCTGGGCCTCTCACCATGCTCCTGCATGGTGGACTCTGTGAGAGTGGTGAGCTGTCTGACACAACAGCACAAGTATATGAAACATCTGTCCCCAGCTCTACTGGCAGGCAAGGAGGGATCAGCCTCCACAGCACAGACTGGGTTGGTCGGGAAATGCGCTAACTCCGAAAGAATGAGCAGCTCGGCTCCTGGAGGTTGATGTCAGCTGCTCCTGACTTCTCTTGCCTCAGGTGAGTTGATTCATGTGTTTTATAGACATGAAGTATGAAGTATGAAAGATGCTATTGTTCCTTGAAGATCCCCACAGGATGCAGCTTCCACTCTGGTCTTGGTTTTGCCTCCTTACCAATAGTGCTGGACCACAACTTTGCAATCCAGTACTGCCAGTTTCTGAGAAGATCAGGCTGAGGTCATTCCTTGACTGACCCTTATTTTCCTTCTCCTGAATCCAACTAACCACACCTCTGAGCACACAAGATCATGGGCAAAAAACTGAACACAGACCAGGCTTCTGCTTTCAACTCTCCCTCATCTGGTTCTCCTTGCCACCCCGCCTTTGTTTTTTTCTCACCAGTCTGGTGTGGGTAATGAAGAGAGAATATGCATTTTGCCTCCAGCAAGAGTTTTTTTAGTTCAGATCAGCTGTCTCTGACTGGAGTAAATGATTCTGGTACAAGAATGAGATACAATGCACAGTAAACTGAAATAAGAAAAACCTGATGGTAAATTTACTGGCTGCTTCAAAGACAGACTCTACCCTGACCCTTTCTTGCCTGCAGCAGCTCTGGTGCTTGACATACTGCTGCTCTCCCACAAAGAGCAAGACCATACATGCACTTACAGCTGCTCCAGAGGTTGATTTGGGGCTGAGACACACAAATATCCGTGCAGCTGGAGATAGCCAGAGTCCTCCACACCGACCTAGTGAAGACAACAGCTCCACAGGAGGTCTGGAAGGACACTTTGTGCCTGGCTGGGACACCCCGGCAAGCCCTCATGGCAGCTGAAATCACCAATGTGCACTGCAGCCTCGCCGGAGAAAAGCCAGAATTTGGATGAAACCCATTAATACCACCCAGCAATTAACAACCCACAGCTCTCAGTACAAGAAAATCAACTACTGTGCCATTTGAAGTGTAGCACATGCACATACATGAAAATACTCAAAGGGAGCTTCAAAAGATACGCTGCGGAGAGAAAGAGGAGGAGGAGCTGGAGAGGCTGAGTGCTGCCCAGAATAGGAGCCTACAGCAGTTTTTGTCTCGTTGCTTTTGCCAGTTGCCTTTCATAAACAATGTTTGGGAGAAAAAGCCTCCATAAATGTCAACAATTGCAGTTTATTAGATGGTCCATGACCTATTTGTAAACCGACTAAATTTCTTAATTATATTTGCCTTTAGATGGTAAGAACTACACAAAAAATTGCTAGCTTTTGTGAAGCTATAAGGGAGCAAATTACCAGCTTCCGGCACCTTCCTAACAGCTCAGCAACTTCTGGCACAAGCTCATTCAAGGAGCAGTATGGAAAAAAAACATACGTTTGTGAGAAAGAATGTCTATCATCTGTTATTGCTGTATTTCTCCAAAGCAGAGCAAACAGCCGAGCTCAGGTAAAGCTAAGACACACAGAGCACGCCTTCCAAGGGCACTGAAGAGGGATAAAATTCAGCTGGTTGACTTGTATAGACTAGCATTTAGAAAGTTTTAGCAATATTTTAAAACGTGCTCGGAGAAGCACATCAATCTGTCTCCACTAGACTAATGCTGGTTAGCTCAGGGGTCTGCAGCCTTTCAAGGCTTGGCACCCAGAGGAGTTCTTCCTCCTTGCATCAGAGACTACCTTTGCCAAGAGAAACCAAGCAAGTTCTTGGAGAAGCTGCTTCTGCAAGGGGTGACACGCTGCAGACCCAGTGATCGATAATATCACTGGGCAAGCCAGCGGCACCCTGCTCCTGATAAATTTTATTAATCATTAGCCTATGTTTCTTATTCCTCATATTCAGTGGAGACTTATTTTACAGGACACAGAGAATTAGCACTGAAAGACTTCTTAAAAGCAAAATTATTTAACTAAAAACTAAAAAATATTCATGAGCTGACCTTCTGGCCCCAAATTAAAGTTTACATTACAAATTAAAGAATAATAAGACAAGCAAAATAATACCTTCATAGAACATAGCAATTAAGCAATTTAAACAATAGAAAGATGCACTGGACATATTTCAACTGAAGATGGGAACAGCAATGTAACACCCTTTCCTGTATAAAGATCATTTCATCTGCCACCCCAGCTTATTTGGCTGATCATCATAATCCTACCATTTACTACAGCATGCAAAAAAGGATTTAAAAAGAGAAAACACTTGTGGAGTTTTCATCTAGCCCAGACTATGCAGTTAATTACTATTAGGAGTTTCACTGCATTCTTCCATTGCCACTCACTCCCTGCCTCCAATACTCCCTGCCTCCAACACTCCCTGCCTGGGCTGCTCAGCTCCTTTACACTCCAGCACTAAACTTGGCTAACGTGTCCCATGTACAAGCGTCCCCAGGCAGGGCATGGGGCCACTGCAGCAGCAGCTCCCACTCCACTGCCCATCCATCCATCCCCTGCCCTGTGCCATGCCAAATGCTGCCCACCCGCAGGCTCCTGAGCACCACCTCCACTAACACCTCCTGGAGGCCCCACTGGGAAAGGTTTGCAAAAGCAATGGCTGTGCTTTTTGGGCCACCAGACTGAGCACCAAAACACCACCTGAACAGCATGTATTAAATTGAAAACACTATGCAGCTTCCAAAGTGCACCAAAGGGTCTCTCTGTGCTCATCTGGAGATCACTGTTTCAGAAACAGAAGTGTGAGAGACTTCAAACAGCCACATGTTCTGCAACTGAAGCCTCCACAGAAGATCCTTCTCAGTGCAAGGAAGACAACTAAGTAATCCTCTACTCTTCATGGACACAGAGAGAAAAATACTCCTTTCTGGGATTTTCGGTTGGTGTGGGGGAGACCTGCAACTGCAGCTCATGTAGGGTTCAGATACTCTATTTGCTGAGATCTGAGATACCTCCCAATTCATGCCAAGCCCCACTTCGAAGAGTAAAAGGCAGACAAAAGAGTAGCCATACTGAAAAAAATTAAAATAAACAAGTGGAAAAATCATTACAAGTCTTGTACCCTACTGCACAACTCCAGAAATGCTGGAGAAGAGTCTCATTCCCCCTCTTGAATTGGAAGTTCCTTCCCAATTCAATTTACAGTTAATTTATACTTCTAGATCTCCTCAAATAAATTTATATTCCTAGAAAGATACACACACACACACACAAAAAAAAGTCCATTAAAAATTTGGGGATGAAAGGTTTACAAGATTTTGTTTTTAACGTGCTGAAAATCCCACTTGCTGCATTCTAACCTTTCAGCATTTTAAAGGGCCTTGTTGCAACCTGTTTGTGGTTCACTCCTGGTTGCTTGGGAAGCAGTAGCTAAGGTGTACAAAATACAAGACTAGTGACTAACTAGCACAGGAACAGGTATCTTCAGGGCAGGAGTGAGCTATAGCCAAGCATCAGCCTTCAGAAACTGAGTCCCCCACCAGCAATCCATGCTAAGGAGCTCTTAGAAGAGCCAAATGGCATTACCTTCTTCTCAAACCTGTTTTAAAAATGCACTGGTTTGGGAGGTGGTTGATGTTCAGAGTGTTCGCCCAAAGCTTTTCTCTCCCTCCTCCGTGCTCAGCTCTGCAGAGCTCATGGAGTCGCCAGAGATGTGTTCGCACACATGGACAGAAGAATGGTCAGGATTTCCACTTCCACCATGATCAGGGTATTTTTACCAGCTTTATTTCCTTTTCTCTGCTCTATACATGGCAAATGGCCTCTCCAGTAAAGCCTTTATTTGTGAAGGGTGGAGACATTTGTTTTTACAGTGCTTACAGAGACTATCTCAAAAACATTTCTTGCTTTCTGGTTATTTTGTGTAAATAGAGAGAAAGGATTTCCCTATCACTACTTGACTTCAGCTGTTAGCAAGTAATCCACACCTTCACTAAGCCTTTTGTGAAGAAAATTATAAAAAAGTATTACTATCCAAACAACCACCTGATTACTATTTGAGCTCTTGTGTTCTACTAAGCTTGTGTTCACGCACCTGAGAGGCCTCTCAGAGAGTACAGGGATCAAGGGATTATTTTAGGCAGGTAACACTCCAAACTAGCCACAGAAAGTACATGTCTCTCCTTTGAAAGGAAAAAGCAGAAAGCTGTCAGCCGTGGCTCTGCTGATGTCCTTGCAGCTGCACCATGAGGGATCACACCTAGTGAAATCCCTCTGCACAGCCCATAAAGCTACTGCAGTCAGAACTGACACATATTTTTGTGTATGTGTAAAGGGGTATCCATCAGGAGCTGCCTCTCCAGCCGTGGGTGTAGAAGTCACCCCAGTGCTTTGCAACACTTCAGACATGTCACCACATGCCATGAAATAATGTAAATTTACTCAAAAGCAGAGCTGAGAGATCTTGGTAAGATCTCTAATATGATATTGGACCTGCATGGAAAGTACAATTTTATTAGCAACTTTTGGGTGGAGTGTTAGAAGACCCCTGAAGAATAAAACCACATAGGTTCAGTGCACATTTCCAGGCAAGCCTACCCAGCTGTGAGCATGTGTACAGAGCTGTTGCAAAGCAAGGGCAGAGCAGCTTCACACCATGCTTCATGCACAATGGGTGAAAGGCTCAGGCCACCAAAACCCACTCAAATCTGTTTGGAGAAGAGCCGGTTGTTTTGTAGCAAGACGAAAGAAACTAGTCCCTTTTCATCTGCTTATTTGAAGTCTGCCCACTGTCCTCACCCCCAAAGATGCCAACCTGACATAACTCCATCGATTTTGCTGAGGCTTACAGGGCTATTACTGAAGAGATAATTTTGCATCCCTGGTTCCAACAGCAAAGCTAGCAGCTCTCTGAGTCTCAACCAAATGCTCAAACAGTAATACGTGTGCCGTGGGCATATTGGAATAATCTGGAACACCCATCCCAGCAAGACCCATCCTAAAATTGCCTTTACAGTTCAAATCAAGATTTGCATTTGGTCTAGCCTACTCAGTCTGGCGCCCCGTGAAGGCTGCACCCCCTGGTTCCCAGCTCTTGGCAGGCTGCAGGCTGCCAAATTCAGGTTTCATCGTCCCTGCATGCTGCTCATTCCTTTTGGCAATGCTCGTTCCTTTTGAAATGTATGTAGAGAGAAATGTATGAAAAGAAGGGGAAAAACCTAGGGATAACATGTCTCTAATATTTCCATTAACTCAGTTTATCTAACATATGCTTCTTTTCCTGATCCAGCCACACAGGGAAAACACAGGAACATATTCATGCTCCCTAACAGCCACCACAGAGCCAGCACTGAGTGAATGCAACAGATTCCGTAGCCCCCCATTATCCCTATTAAAAACCTGCCCTGTCACAAGGACAGTGAAAATTTTTGGAGGCCGTAAGTGTTTACTTCATTAACCAGGAAAGGCCTTGGCCTGAGCTTCACAGGGAGCAGTAGGCTGCTGGGACTGACTTAAGACTGCATCTAATGCTTGTGTGTCCTTGTGTACAGAAGAGGGAACAATGCCTGTTTTAATAGTACTATTTCCTCAGCATCTGAGCGCACTACCTGAACACCCTGCTCATGTACATAAGTGATAAAAATATCCCAAAACAGATGCAGCTTGCAGAACTCCCCTTTTTTGTCTCAGGTCCTATCACTTGGTGTAATATGAAAAATTGTGTTGCATATTGTAGACAGGAGGCTGGTCTATTCAAAAAAGCTTTTTCAAATCTAAAAAAACAAAAGCATTTTTCAAACTGTCTTTAATTGGCTGTAGTATTTGCTGTATGAAGTGGTAAAACAGTACAGCAATGCCCCTACAGCTGTCCTATGCAAAGGGTGGACGCAAATGAATTCATGTTGTGGAGACCCAAAACCAAAATGGCAGAAAACACTTTGTTTCTTTACCGCAAACATTTTAGATGCAATGTATCAATTTTCTTCAAACCATATCTTTGCTATCTCATCTTTAAATTCATACCCAAATCATATAAACAAAAATAAACCATTCAGTCTGAACAACAGCAAAGTTGCACACTGACAGCCTACGGTATCTCCATTTATTTCTACATGCAAATTCTGAGTCACTATACCTTAAAACCAAGTTTACAAGTTTTCAGCGTAATGTAAATACATAATTTGGAAGATGGCCATACTGAGGTCACTTGCCACAGAATTTACTAGGTTGACACTGACTGTCTAAGGACTATTTATTTAGATCTGCATATGATCCCCAAATAGATACCTCTATCGCAGTCTTAGAAAAAATGCCAAAGTGAAAGAAGCAGAGGTGTAGCTGATCCAGCACCCTCTGACACCTGGAGCCTCTCGCTGCCCCTGCTCCCAAATCTCTGCTGCAGCAGCTTCTCTTGGGTTAAAAAAGGATACTTCAGTCCTTTTATTTTTGTTTCCTTGTGGAAACTCCATAATAGCAATTTCAGTTGCTGCCAAAGTCCAGAGGCCAGTTCTGTGTTCTGGACTGGTCTATGTGGGTTTGGGGCTGAGCGCTGCCAGGCATGCTCCACAGAGGCCACTGAATAAAGGCCACTGAATTAATTGTTCTATTAAAATACAACATGCATAATCTGTTTAATTTTTAATTATTCAAGTACTAACTATAAAACAACTGAAAGACCAATTATTTTCAATTACTTTGACACTCTAGAAAACCCTGAAAATAAAAAGACAATGAACTGAAAATTGATTAGCAAGCAAAAAGAATAAAGTTTAGATTCTATTGCTTGCTGTAAAGAGAGAATTCCAATTAAGTGAATGCATTTTAATTTGTATCCATTTGCATAATAATTTAGGTGCATTAAGTTATTTTTTTCACCAAGTTTTATTATACTGTGTTATAAGTCTTTAATGGAACTGCAATGGAAAAAGTGATTGTCAAGATCAAAAATAAGAGAAGGAATTCAAACTGGCATGATATCAATAGAAGTCTTAATCCAGTTCCTAATGAAAACAATAGGAGTTTTGGCATTTGCTATAATGGAAGCTGATCCGAGCTTAAGTGTCTGCGTTTTGGGACTTTGCACAACTTCCCCTAGCTTTCAACTTTAATGATACTGTTCCACACATTCAGTTTTTCCCTTGTGAATTCTCTCTTTCACAGGAAAATATCAGCATGTTTCACCTGTGGATTTGAGTTCTGGCGGGGAGCTAAAACACTAAGATCACAAGACAAATACTATTTTTACAGATGCCAACATGAAATAATCCCAGTGGTTCTGATGAGGTTTACACTACCCTGACTGTAAACAGACACATGTATGTATACTGAAAAAAGACAAATGCTTTCCCTTTCCTAGAGCATGAAAGCTCAAACTTCTAAAATTGAATGTTTTTGGACTTGGGATTTCTTTCTTTTCCCCAACTCCTTCATTTTAAGGAAGTTCCATTTTCAGACTTGAAGGTGAACCATTTTCATCTGCAGACACTGAATATGATAATTTTTCATGTATTGGAATTGGATTTTTTGTTTGCTGGAGAGTTTTCAGTGTGGAGGTTTTTTTAACTCAAAGGAACTTTGTTCACTATTTTCCATCTATTTCAAATGCTGCTAAGTAATTATATGACAATACAAGCAATTTCTCACTCTACACTCTCTTTATAGAACCCAAAAATCCCAGTATATGACTATATATTACATAGACATACGCACACACAGGTAAATATATATACATAAATATGGATTGAGGACAAACACTGACAGTGAATGAGAGTCATATCTTTCAAGCAGTGAGTTTAATTCCTGTGTCCTTCACATGGGGAAACACAAGTTCCCCAAGACACAGCATGTATTCTTCCCCTCCCACTCTCCCCTTTCACATATTCCTTCTCTTAGTAAAGCTGTAAACAGGAATCTTTATGCCTTTAGAGACAGGCATTTTGCCAGATCCAGGACACCAGGTATTTCTCACCCAGGAGGGCTGTGAGGGAACTCTGAGGCAGTCAGGAAAGGAAAACTTTTCAGCTGAAGTAGGAGTGTCCAACTGCAGCAGCTTCCCACAACAGACAGCTTTCTCCCTTCCCTCCCAGTCCTCCAGTTCTCACCCCTTCACCTTGGGGGCCTGCTTTGCTTCAGAGCCAGTTCCTTACTCTGCTCATGGTTCCCAAATGAAGGAAGTCACAATTAGACTGACTTGTGTCTAAAAGAAAATGCACTTTATTTCTTTCAGAATATAAACCCAAAGGCGCTGGGACTTCACCTTCTCGAGGCTCCGTACATGCAACTCTCCTCCCTTCAGGGCCAGACTGCTGTTTCTCTCCTGATTCACTAAGCAGCAAAAGTTTTCACTCTGTTATTCAATACTACTTTTGTGAACCAGAACAAAATACACTACTTGATTTCTTTTAAAGAGGCTTTATCATGACGCAGGGCTGGAAACACTTCACGCATGTGTTTGTACAAAGTAGTCCACCACAGACTTCAAAAGACTGTCATTCAGAAAACTGTGTACCTAAAAACAGACGAGTCCTAACAGCAATGTTATCTTTACAGTCAAAGTAGCAGTTGTGCTACTTAATGTTCTGGTTCAAGCCTGAAAGATGCAAAATAAAGCTTTCAGCCTTTTAAGTGGCTCCTCTTCTGTTTATATAGAGAATAAACTTCTATAAATACCTTTAGCGCATCTGCCCTAGTGCTTACTTTTAATTAGTCTAATTATCAAACACCTCCTTAGGCAAAATTTTTACATGCTAAGGGTCCAACATAATGTGCTTTTATACAGGCAAAGTCCTGTCTTTTTGCCTGGACAAAACTGCTGGGAAGAGAAAGGAGACATGTCCAAGAAAACCTAGAAGCGTGATGACTTTGTAGATAATTTTTACAGAATTCATAAGTAAATTTAAACAACTTACTAGCTGTCTGATTTGCCATTGCTTTCTGAAAGAGAGCAAAATTGAAACAGTGCTTGACGTATTCCTTTTACAACTACTGTATTTAAATTAGTGAATTTCTACTACACGATGTATGCTGTAGAATAAAAACAAGGTTTAAATGCAAGGTTTCTGCTGTCAAAAACTCGAGAACATACGATCAGTTGTCGAGCAACTGATTTTGGATTTAATAAAAGGGGCATCTCAGTCAAGTTTGCTGTTTTCTTTCTCTCAGCAGCACAGAAAGGAAGTTCTTCATTCACCAAGACAGCCCATCAAGAAACTTGAATCCTAGGCTGGAGAAGACCATTGTTATGAACACAAAGATGAAGACCTCCCAGACTGAACAAAGTACCCAAGATTTTGACATATTAAGCTTACACAGTCTTAATATTTTTCCTGAAAGTAAATCTCTCCTTTTTACACTTTTCCCCATTATTGCATTATCTATCAAAATTAACATGCAAGTAAATAACGCCTATGGATTTAAACAGGAGTGCACCTTTCCAGTATGCAAGGCTGTCGCTATTCCTATTTTGGGCTTAAACAGCCCCATTTAAAATAACTTTCTGAGCTTATACAGCCAGCAATTGTTTAAAGTCTTGTGTCCCTTTTCTGGTGGAACAATGATAAATCATCGGACATTAGCTCACACCTTTCTGCCTGATCACTTCCCAAAGCTAAGAATGCATGGAATTGTGTTCCCCCAAAACATCCAAGAATGCCAAGAATGTACTGCTTCTGCCCAAAGGTTTATAAAAGCAGCACAAAATGAAAAAAACAGAGTGCTAATATTTTGAATTGAAGACAATGAGTGGTGACCAAAGGAGACAGTTACATTGCCCCAGGTCCTACAGCTGGGAAATTGATACACGGCTCTAACTGTGTAACACATCCCATGTGGGTCTACTTCAGTTCTTAAATATCTATCTACATATCTGACACAGAAAGTTTATAAATCTCCTTATTAAACGCTTTTCTGTTAATCTACTCCTCCAGTCCTAAAAACCTTCACACCCCTTAGGAATCTCACTGCAAGGCCTAAACTGTGAGGAGCTAGGACCCGTGCCAGAGGAGTCACCTCAGGTCCACCCTGGTAAGAGTTACTTCTCAGAGTCGCTCTGCAGTGGCCTCTAGTCTTGGTCTAAGGGGACAAATATGATGAAGTAAGTAAGGCTTGTATGATCAAGCTGATACTCAAAGCAGCATAAACCAAGCTCTTTTACAGCCATATTTTTCAAAGCAGCAAGGTGGTCATTAGGATGAGAATCTAGCAGTGTTTTTCCTCCAAGCAGCTCCCACTGGCACTGCAGGAGCAACGGGCACCTACTTGATGAGCTGCCCCAAGCTGCCCCAGGCCATCCATCTGCCAGAGCAACGTGTTCTGCAAGAACTTTCATAGTTTTTCACTCATCATCTTCAGCTGAAAACACTTACTCATCAAAACAGAAAAATACACTGATGAAAGAGTTCTCTATTAATAATTGAAAGCGGTACATGGCACACTATTAAAAACTTTACATACCTTCCTCTATTATGTTGTTCAAATAATCCTGTTTCAATAGGCATAAGTGTTAAAAGGGAATTGATAGATTAATTCTTTTTCTGTTTAACAGAGAGGGATTCCTGCTGTGAAGGGGGACGTATCCTTGTCCTTCCATTATCTTCTACTTTTCAACATTTCAGTGCTGCCTAACACTGAGTCCTCACCCAACACTTTGGAGAGGGCAAAAGCAATAAAATAAGAAATCTGTTTTCCTCGTTTGGGAACAAGAACCACCTGAGATATTTCTGTGGCACAAGGAATGAATATTCTGAATGACAGCTGCACTGTGCAGAAGGTACAGTAAACCTGGTGTCTGCTGTATTCCAGCACCCTTACATTCAAATTTGGTAATATACACTGCAAGGCAAACATACCAACAGGACATATGAATCCAATCACATCTGCAAGTTGGGCAGTAAATCATCTGAACAGATGTCACATAGCTAACTAGGAGTACGCTTTTCCTCTGAAATTTCTCTGAATACCAAGGTAAGACCCCAATAAAAATGCTATCCAAAAGGGCATAGCCTCTAGAGGCATTTACGGCCTACAGTACTGCAGATTTGCCAAGAATTAAACAGAATTACTGAGCCGGTATTTATGAATAAAGATACCACAGATTATGAGCTTCCCATGTCACACAAATTTTTCAGACAATGAACAAAACGATACACTGTGTAACCCTCAGGATGTGTGACTTGGGAAGCAAAGGCGACTCTAATGCTGGAGACCTAATGGCTGTCCCTGCCCTTCCTGGGCTCACATCCTGCTCTAGCACTTCCAGGCACCCTTTCCTCACCAAGGCACATGCTACCAGGCTGGCTGCAATACTCAAGTGGAGAAGGCAAGACAGGCAACCCGGTTTAGTCTGCAAACCAGAAAGGACTCAGTGAGGGAAGAAGGCAGATCCTGAATCCACACCCCATGAAACTAACTTCTAAATTATTAGAAGATGAATTGTTAAATGTTGTAGGCTCATCCTGTTGCTCTAAATCTTTTCAGTGCACCAAATGAATTACATTAATGAAGCAACCCACATGTAATTTGTTATTTTTATTAAGGACAGAGAAATCTTCCCTCCTAGGCCAAAACCTTCACCTGATAATCCCCATTCTTGTCCTCTCACCCAGGTTCACTTTCTGTGGCTCTCCCAACCCGAGGTCAGTGTAATTGCCACACCAAGGCTATATCCAGAGCACCTGGAGCATGCTGGTTAGAGCCAGTGTAGGTGAGCACACACAAAGATCTGCTCCCTTGGCTCCTAACTTCAAAATCATCAGATGAGAAGATGCTCCTTCAGAGTTGGAAGCTGAGAACAGAGTTCTACAACTTTACAGACACAAACGATAGAGAAATCTATGGGGCAGCAATACATCTTTCAAACAAAAAACTTAAAACACTCAATAAAGAACAACCAAACAAAATCAAGAAAACCCCATGAGCAACGAGCAGATTCTCGTCCACCTGACTAGAATAAACTGTACAGCATATAACTCCTCCTTCAAGCCGCCTGCAAACACAACACACTGACACAAGTTTTGTCATCAGAGATTCTTGCCACTCCTTCTGAAAGAAAATCTGATAAAAGGTGCTTAGCACATTATATGTAAACAGACTTGAAAGGAGAATTTTGCTAATAAATTCTCTACTGATTACTGTCTTGTTAAGATCCCCAGAAGTAAGGTGTGCTCACAGACTGTTGCTCTCCCTCATTAGAGTGCATACTCTGCTCCTCTGTTACAAATCTCTTCAGATCCCAACATGCTAAAATACAGCACCCAGCAGACATTATTTACAGTAAAGGATTAAGTTAGTTAATTTATCAGTGTTAATTTAGAGGCATTTACTTGTTGAAGTAGTTGCACATTTAGTCCATAGGCTTACCGTGAGAATGTGACCAACATGAGTTGTTTAACTGGTCCCTCAGAACTCGGCAAACTGATCTTTATCTTGCTCTTCACCAAGTCAAAGGAAAAATTCCCATTCCTGGGAACGGCACAAGTTCCAGCCCATACCACAATTCTTCCAGAGCTGTGGCCAACTTTTCCCATCGCATTTTTACAGTGAGTTCATGATGTTTAATTAGTACACTTGGTATTCAGATAGAAAACAGCTTTATCTAGTGTAATGTGTTGACCACGACATCTAGTTTCACTAAACTTCAAGTATTAGATTTTGGAAGGGTCAATATTTCTTTTTACTTCAATGAGAATCTCCCATGAGGTAATTAAATCACATGCTTACTCACAGTGTGCAGTAATGTACACCTGGTAATTGCCATACAACTGATCCTGGAACAAAGCATTGTTTAATGCAGGCATGGCAGAATTAGGCCCCAGGACTCTATTAAAATGTGGCACAACTGTCAGAGTACGGCTTTCTCATAACAACACGTGATTTTAAATGCAATTGCAGCAGGTTGGGAAATCTTGTATTAAAGCAATTAAACGTTTGCTCATTAAAGTGTTTTGGTTTTTTTAACCCCAAAAATGAAAAATTGATAGCTGTGAAATCACAGGGCTCCAGGTGTGAGGGCATTCAGAAAAACAGTAAGTGTGCTTGCTTGCAAAAGTTTCATGCCATAAGACAGTGGGAATGCTGTCTCCGTTACTCTCCTCTGGCTCAGGAACCTGTTTTGCCATCCTGACCATGCTGTGTCTGCTCGACAGGCAAAGAGCAGCTTGGAAGGAGGATGAGCTGCAGTCTTTGTGCAGGAGGCATCCCTGGCCCTTTGAGGCTGGACACTGACTTCTGCCAATGCAAATCTCATGGACACCTCAGCATCAATTTCACCAAGAAAGGGCAGGAAACTGCAAACAAGGAGTCTACAGTTACCAAAACAATTTTATAATATGAGCTGTCCATACTTAAAATGAAAACAACATTTTAACTAAAAAAAGGAAAAAGGAGATGTTGAAAGGCCAATAATTCATATAGTTAATGACTTTGTTGGCTGTGTGAAATCCAACAGACTAACTAAGCAAGGCAAAACTTCTTGTGCATGAGTCAGGATTTGATTCACAATCTGACTTTATAAGCCTGCTAATGCACTCATTAAATTCTCAGAGCCTTACTAAATCACTCTCTACTCATCATATTTGGGCTAAATATAAGAAGAAGGCAACATGTTTGTATCTTTTAATAATACCATAGTTTGTCATTGCCTTAAAAAGCAAGATTTTTAAACTATTTAAAAGAGAAATATATATAGATATTGGTACATTCCCAAATATATACAGAAAGACAATTTATAAAGAAAAACACACAGAGGAAATGCAAGCCTGTACACTATTCAGAACTGGGACATCTGCATGCCTTGGAAAACAGACTGAACTAAAGCTACAGTAAAACAACAAACCAAACTCTCCTGTGAGCTACAGCTACAGTCTCTTGTCTTTTGTATTTGGGTACACAGAAGGATCCTGCTCTTAGATTGCCACCCACGGCCAATGGGAAAGCGAGAAGTCCCACTAGGGTGCACTAATTAGCAACAGCTATGTTAGCACTGGCAGTATCAGCAGAAGCACAGGAAGGAAGTTTGGGACAGTACTGAACACATGGGAGGGAGGTTCTTGTTTCATTCTGACTGCAGTTAACTAGGGCATGTCACCTACCCTGAGGGAAATCATAATCAAGATAAGGCACCCATATTTTCTGTAAGGTCAGATCAAAGGGCTCAGGCAGGAAAACTCTATTGACCTCAGCAAATCTGCAAGAGGATTATAGAAGTCCCTCATCTTCTTGATCCCATGACTTGGGTAACTCAAGTGAATTGTTTGAGCCAAGTCAGAAAACATAACATACTTTCCATAGTGAAAACAACTGCGAACTCACCTAACATAACTCATCCACTAAAAAAGATTTGGCATCATTTCTGAAGAACAGGTTCCATATAAAAATGGAGAAGATCCACTCTAGATGGGGCAGACCTGAGTCGTGGTTGCCATCTCTTCATACCATCCCTGAACTGTGTCTGAGAATAGAAGAACTGATAACAGCTATCAATCACAGATTATTTGAATTATGCTCAGCCCAAGGAAGCTGCATTCCAAAAACGGACAAAATGCACTTCAAAAGGGAAAGGAGAAAGACCTTGTGTTTCACAGCAGACCTCCCTAACATGCAGCCCAGGGCATCCCACTCCACGTCCACTCTGCAGGCAAAGTCCCAGTGACTGCCAACCCCACCTCTCTGCCTTCCTAGCTGGGCAGTGAAGGTCTTAGTCTTTCTTTGAGGTATCTCCTGGTTAGAAGGCATATTCCATCAATACACCTTTGAATTGTACCCTGAAATTGTACCCTAAAAAAGGATTGTGTCTACTGCATTTGTTTGCTTTCTTTTTCTCATGGCCACCACTGGAAATGTCACTTGAAGTGCATGCACCAAGAACAAATCGTGCCTCTGATCTGTCCAACAACCTATGGTGCAAATATAAAACAAAATTAAGAAACACGTAAGAACTCATTGATTCTCTCAAGTGATCACACAAAAACCCCACTTAAACAAACAAAATTACCAAGAACTCAAATACCTCTCGAACAGTAAATTGCAGTACAGAACAGAACCTGGACATTCTGGAGATTAAAAGCTTGACCTGGAAAAGTCCAAGTTCTCCCTATCCCAGTGACTTTTGTGAGAGAGGCCAGTCCCCAAACCCTTCAAATTGAGACCATGAATTTTCTACTTTTTCTGAGTACTTGTATGCTATCTGTGTCTGTTACTTAGAACTGTTGCTGGTGCAGCACTTCCTAAACACGCTGCATTGGCCAAGAGAAAAGTCAGAGACAGGCCCAGCCCCAAGGTGTTTACATGCATTTGAGATCCTTAATGAAGCTGCCAGACAGTGCAGAAAAGATTGACAGATGTTTCTGGTGGCACAGCAAGAACGGTTAATCCGACAGGGAGACAAATACGTGAGACGTGGAAATCCAGTGGTATCACTGTACAAGCAACCTCAGCACTTTAGGTACACAAATCTCTACAAGCAAACAGCTCTTACCAAAGTAATGATTCTTAAAAGAATAAATCTCAACAGAGAAAAATATTACAAAATCCACAGGCAAGAAAAATCCATACGAAAAGAGGACAAACAACAAGGTCTAGATCACTTATCAAAATCAGTCTTTCCTCCTAAAAATGAATTGAAAATGCTAACAAGGAGTTTGTTGCAAGGAAGTCTAGCACCACGTGGGAAAGGAAGTCAAACTGTTGACCTGGTCTTTCAAACCTCTTCCTACCCAGGCAGTTAGAATGAAGCTAATGAAATTGCTCAAGGTACACAACACAGCTCACTCAAGCAAGAATTTGTAGTGTCAGTGCCTAAAGAGATGTTGTGAGTGATAGACAGAGTTTTCAGACCTGAAAATTACTATAATAAGCTTTGGTGTCTCTGCTCTATAGAGAATTGACCTGTTTACACTCGAAAACTGTTTTAACACTTGCAACCAAATTACACATGTTCTAATATTTTGGGCAGAAACAGTGAACGTGGTTGACAGCCATGCTGAATCATGCCAAATATCCCTGAAAATTTATCCTCATTAGCCCTGTTCTAAACTATCTAACTGCAGTAGTTTATTTGCCAACAGTTTCTCAGACCAATTTATTCTGAGAGTCAGCACTGAAGAATCTGCTTTCTGCAATGATGGGTAATGGCAGGAGCGGGTATAAGCTGCTGGTAATCTACAGGGAAATGAAAAGAGCTCCACCAAAAAGTGCAATTAAACTAGTATTTACCTCTCACAGCAGAAGGACCATTCACATGTAATTCAGCAAGAATATAAACAGTTTTAAGATACTTTTACTAGCAGATAAAAACTTTTTCATAGGACAGATTTCTTCTAACGCAGCCAAAGTTACTAACATAAGAGTGATAGTGCCTAATATCTACTATTTTAATTTTGATGGTATAAAACTTGCATCTTTTGGGTGCTCTTTCCACTGAAGTAATGAATAACTGTTCTCAAATTCCTAGTCCAAAGTGATGTGACATTATAGGGACTAGAGGGTGCACACAGACAGTATTGTAACATTTACAACACAACAGAAGAACTGCTTTCTCGGAGTATTCAAGTGGAAGAGATGGGAGAATTCTGTCTTTACAAATGGGATAGATGTTCAAAAACTACAAGAAAGAAGCAAAGGATTTCCTATAAAGTCGAACACTTCACAATGTCACTGTAGCACTGCAATGTCACAGGTTCTAAAGCTTCACACCCCAGACCACTCAAATCTGTTCAATACATTTAATGTCCCACGCCACACAGACTGTGCTGGACAGGCTGTGGTCCCACTAGCAACCAAATTCTGCTCACCTCCCCACTGGGAACAGATTCATGGAATCATCAGGACACTCTGTATGACTTTAGGCCTGTGGGAGCTGGTTGTGGTAAAGTGAAAGAATTCACTGTAATGTGAGCAAATGTAAAGAGACGCATTTTAGAGCAAAACCATATAAGACACACTATATGATGCAAGGTAACCAAAACATACTGCCAGCAGATAGGAAACAGGCTGTTTGGGAAAAGAAAAGGCTAATGGAATTCTTGGCTGCACTAAAAAAGAACCCTTTATGCCACAGCACAAGCCCCAGTGAAACTGTATCTGGCCTATCATTTCTGTTCGGGGCTGTGATCCCTCAGCACCACGCAGCCCCCGCCGGCTACACCACCCTGACTGCCTTCACCCGCACGCATGCCTTGGGATGTCTCTCCTCGCAGCGTCCCTCAAGATCTGAATGCAGCTCCCGAAGTGGAGCAAGGAGAGCATCTTCAAAAGCTCATATTGTTTGGCCCTGCTGAATCATACTCGCTTTGGGAGCTTGCCACAGTAGCAAAGAGGGAACTAAGAAAACTGGATGCAGGTTTAACTGCATTAATTCCCTTGGTTTCATTCCTGACGCCATCCAAGAGACCAGCTGTTCACCCTGTCCCTGAAACCTGGAGCCAACACAGCATGCCACTGTCACCCCTTCTTGTCCTCTGACCCAGGGGCAGGACCTCCACTGTTGGCAGCAAGTTGCCATCTTCACACTGTAAGGGCTGAGGATCTGCTCAGAGCCATCACACGGATTTTAAACTCAGGCAGGCAATAATTTATTGAATTTTCATTAACTGCACAGGTGCCAGTGTATTTTCCATTTAAGCACTGAAAGAATAGAGGCAGAGAAGACCTGAACTCATATGTATGGGAAGAAGACAGAGACTCTTTAAATCCTAAGCAGCGCTTAGAGTGTCTGAAGCACACGGGAGGAGGGCAGAGTCCCAGCAACAGGGGACATATCCCAGCACCTGCATGTCTTGCATTTCCCTTTCAGCCAGCGCAGCACCAGCCCCTTCCCCTGTTAAACCCGTGCCTCGAATTAAGCATTTTAAGCAATTAAAGTAAATAAGAATGTGATACAGAATAGATACACATAGTCCATGGGTATAAACTCCCCTGAAAAATAAAGTTATTAACATAATGTAACAGTGAAGGTAAGACAAAGTACAATGGTAAATGAAGTGATATCATCATGTCTCCAGTGCTCTGGCCCTAATTTCTGTTATTCAGTGACCCATCAATTTGAAATAGATAAGCAAAAAATCCCGACTGAGAATACCCTCCTATAAGCAGGTGATTGCAATCTTTCAGGCTAAAGCATGTTTATTGCCAGATCCTGGAGAAACTTATAGTTCATCTGTGGTTTTGTTGCTGTGGCTACGCAGACAAAGACTTGAGCTCCTTTTCTGTGAGTTCAGTCCGTAGCTCAGGGCATTCAACGCGTTAATTCTGCTAGGGCCAGATGAGTGATACCCTGGAGCAGATACAATCTGGCTGCTACCGATGAAAGACTCATTAAAATTTTCTTGCTGCGAACACACAAGTGCAAGAACAATTTTGAGTGACCTTATACCTCTGCAAATGGCCAACGGCCAAACTGCTACCGCTGTGTACGACCCTTGTACCGGAGCTAGAGAAAACAAATTTAACAAGACCATAGCTGCAAGGGAATATGTCTGAAACTTTAAAATCTTCCCAACATTTCCCTCACTGTGAGGCAGAGGGATTCGCTTTCACACAGAACAAGCCTCCGCTTCATCCACCTTGTATCAGATAACCTTTTACATCCCGGCTCCCGGAGTTTTGTCCTCTCTGGGAGCTGTGAAAATTCCTCCGGTGCAGTGGCTGCGGTCAAAGATCGCATTTACAAGCGGAGCGAGATGCTGCCGGTAACCACAGTAACGGGGCACCCCCTCCCCGAGCCCCTGGCCCCTCCGGTTGATGAGTAACTCGGGGACAATGGCTGCACCCAGCGCTCCCGC
Organism: Rhagologus leucostigma; assembly: GCA_013397725.1. NCBI lineage: Eukaryota > Metazoa > Chordata > Aves > Passeriformes > Rhagologus > Rhagologus leucostigma. The sequence continues at coordinate 7,100,612 of VZTD01001045.1, forward strand.
AGGTCCCTAACGCGGCCGGCCGGGAACAGGGGATGAAAGGCTGCAGCGTGAAACAAACCCCAGAGAAGGGGACCAGGGACGTCTCCAAGCTGAAACAGCAGCTGGAGAGACATCTGTAGCTGGTGGGAGTCATTGTAAAGGGAATATTGAAGCAAATTTTGCCAAATGCCTTCATTATTCTTCCTAAAGGATTTTTGAATGAGTATTTACAGCACTTTCTCATGTGCAGAAAGCAGGTAAGAATTATGAGTTGGATCCAGATCCTTAACTTCAGAGCTTCCAAGAAGAAAGGGCAGACAAAGATTTGTTCAAAACATTGTTTCAACCATCAGTTCACCTGCAGCAATCCCCTTGCCAAGTGTAATGCCAAGTCCAACCATGCTGTGCTGCTTTAAAAATCTATTACTAAACATGTTTCAATATTCCAGTATTTCTGAAATATTTAAAATCAGCTGCGTATGTGAAAACAAAAACTTTTCTATGAAAGCAGTAGCCCAGCACCTGCTGCAGCACCCTAAGAGTAAGGCAGACATGGGGCAAGCATGGCTGTGTGCTAAAATGACAAAACCTGTCCCCTGTTATCTTGTGAGCTTGGTGACCCTCCTGTGGATTTTCCTCACCTGATGAGACGCTGCAGACTTGCTCCAAGCTACCACTTGGCATCCAGACAAGGATGGACAACTGGAAAACTCGGGGTGGTGCACATATTCCCCTCCAGGCTGCTGTGGCAGCACAGGAACACGATATTGACATGGCAGTGCAAAAGGATCTGTGAGGTGAAAGAGAGCAGGGGCTGACAACCTCTCCGCATGCATTTCAGGGGTTCCTGGTCTCGCCTGTCCTGGCTCCATCCTGAGAACTGGCTGTGTTTAAAGTGAGCACTCTGGACAAGTTTCATCTGGGAGAAGCCCAGTTCCTGCACTCACAAGTGACTGCATGAGGCTCATCGAAGTGCACATCGCAGTGGAGTAAGCGGAAATGATCAGCAGAGCTGCTTCAAAAGCATACTTGTGATCTGAACTAAAATGCGGACATAGATGCACCCGTGGGGAGACAGATTTAAACTACACTGCAGCTTTCAGCTTTGCCCAACTCCCCAGACACCCTGACGCAATACAAAAAACCAGCCCTTGTTTCTCCCTCGGATGGATTTTCCCATACCCACAAACCCTGAAGTTACTATTTTGGAACTGATGAACTCTCACGCAGGGAACGAAAGTAAAATAAATGGCTTCCAGGTCCTGCTCCTTTCAAGTCGATTGCAGAAGTCCCTTTGACTTCAGAGACAACAATAAGAACAATAATAGGTTCTCATTAGGCCTCATTCCCAGCAGGGCTTTGGGTACTTCCAGAAATAACAAGATCTTCCTAAAGGTCTCTTTCTTTGTCTCTTTCTTTAATCCCAACAGGATTGGAATTTGGGGTTAATTTTGTTGCAGGAGTAGGCATTGAAATCCAGTGCAGCTCACATCAACACCTCTCATTCTGCCACTGTCTCCAAATATCTCAGGATCAGACCTTTCTTGCTGGGCAGCCAGGTAAAAAAGCGGATTCCTAACAGATGGCTCTGGGCTAGCCACAAATTTAGCTTTCATCTAATTAATATTCCTTGTGTGTGCATGTGTTACGAAAGAATTGAAAGTAGGTGTAGGGAATAAAGCACATCCAGACACTCCAAGTAGTGAAAGATATAATTGCCAAGAGACTTCTACAACCTCACCCCAGCCCCTGCACATATTTTATTCCTAGCTTAATTATCTTCCAATCTTTTCCTAGATTATCCAGCACACATTTTTATTCACTTTATATAGCAAAGATCCTATCCAAGAAACATGTTCCTCCTCATCTTATTTTAGTCTTATTGAGAAATACAGCACAGATATAGCAGTGATTCAAATAAATAATTACATCTCTCTATTAAAAAAACCCACCATACTGATTCAATACTGTATTTCTAGATTTAGCATATTGTTCATGTTCTCAATTCTCTCTTGTATCTGCATAGTTCTGTCCAGAGCCAAACACACTGATGACACATTTGGATCTCCCTGCTCCAGAGGTAACAGTTAATTCCTGACCTTGTTTAGGTCTTTTCAGGCAAAAGACCAAACTTCTACAAGAAAGGATTTCCCGGGCTGTGCTTTTCAAGCCTGCTCAGAGCTGGTCATTCAAGGCTCAGTTTGAGTGTCTTCCTTGAACCTTTTCCTGTTAATCTAGGGAACCAAGCTGTGATCCTGGTTGAGACCTAAAAACCTGGTGCCTTGCAATAGCAAGAAACTGGAACTTAATTCCCATTGAGTCATTTCTTGTAGAAAGTAATTAAAAGAAGCATTGATACACAAACAGCACTCCAGAGTCCTATTGTTTTACAAGTGACAGAAATCTGCATTTAGACAATGAAATAGGCTCTTCAATTTAAAGGGTCCCTTACTTAAAAAAGGGACTACAAAGGTGCATCTTGCAGCCTACTTTTCCTAAGGAATGTCTGTGAGGAGGTTTCAATCACTATGACAACCTCTTTTTAATGCCAATTATTTTCTAGGCCAGACAACTCTTTCTTGAAAAAGGGCATGTTTTAAGGCTCTGCCAAAACTGTGGTTAAAAGCCTTACTGACAAGAGAATAATCTATGAGGTTACTGTTTTGGCAAACATGAGTTTTCAAAAAGAATCAGGAATTTTACCTTACAGCTGGCCAAAAGACTGCTGCTGAGAAGGAAGAAAATAACAGTGAGAATAAGAAGGAAAAAAAAGGCCAGACCAACCTGCCATAAGCATCATTTGAGTAAAACATGGGTGTTCTGGGATCTAAAGGTTTTGGTACCTCATGAGTTCGTAAACTTATAAAGATGCATTGTATAGGGACAGATAAGGAGAAGATAACATACCTCTGCACATTTGCATTTTATTTCAATCCACAATAAGGATTTTTTAGCATTTGTCAGTCTTTATCTGCCAAGTCTCTGCCATACCTCCATCAACAAAATCAAATGCAACCATTTCTTGCTGCTCGTATTTACACAGCATTTCTTGTACTATATTGCCATCTCTCTCTAGAATAAGCAAATAAAGGGCTTCCCTTTCATCAAAGATTTGATGTTATTCCATAAGAATTCCCTTTCATCAATAATTTTATGTTATTCCATAAGAATTACCTCACTAGGAATACGATAACAGACACCCCTCAATATTCACAGTGCAGTTCTAACCCGGTGCCAATTCAGAGGTACATTAACTCAGCCCCCTTAAGTGCTCTGCATTCCCGATGGATGGTTTGTAGCCATGTGGCCACCCTGTTTTCCCTTTCAGTTACGATTTGCACCCACCTAGGTTCCAGTGAACTCATTTTCTGCTCTGACTTCTAACCTGTTACTACTTTCACAGGGAAATGAATAAACACAGGTTACACGGCACAGCTAAAATCACAGTAAATCACAGTAAAGTGGCAGATGCTGGAGTGCAAAATGAGGAATTTGGAGACTCATCCTGTACAAATGGTCACGCTACCCAGAGCTCGCACGCAGCCTGCTGCAGGGGTGGCGGGTCGGCATGGGGAAAAACAGGCACAGAGTGGTTTTGCAATCAGAGCCGGCACAAAAGCCTTAGCAGCTGTTGCTATTGAATCTGAGAGATGCAAAGGCTACACACACCCCCAACAAACGCCTGCATCGGCAGCTGACAGCCCGAACAACATGTTGCAGGAATTGTTCCCTTTTTCCACAGTGGTGTTCTTCACACGTGTAGGTACCCACACAAGAAAGAGGACTTCAATGTTGTCCAATAACAATACTATGTTATACAGTACACAATAGTTAAAAGAAAGGAGCTAATTTTATGTTAGACATTCCTGAGTAGAATACAGAGCTGCGGGGTAGCCATTGACTGGCTAAGAGTACAACTACTGTACTGAGCCTTCTGTTCTAGGAGCAGCACATATGTGTTAGAGACAGATGTTACAAAAAACCCTTCAACAAATAAAGGAGTTGGGAAAACACCTCTGTTTCTGAAAGAATCCACATAAACCTGCATATGTGTGCCTCTGACTCACCAGGATCTGCTGCTTCAGAAAGCTGCTGAAAGGGTCAAACTAATACAAGATCTTGTCTCATTATTTAGGGGTTAAAATACTAAAACAATAGTGGATCTCTCAATATTTTTACCTCAGAAAAAGTTGCAGTCATATATTGAGATATGGTCACATACAAGCACACAATAAACTTGAAAAATGTAGCAATATAAGTCTATTTATAGACTTCTTAGAGGTCCAGCCACCAAATACCTGGTAATACTTGTGTCTCTGTCATGCTATCATCAGAGAAAAAAAAATTAAGCTCTGAAGTGTTCAGCCACAGGATTTGAGGACTTTTTTCTAGGAAGGAATGCCTATACATTTGGCTAATGAAAATAAGCTTTGTCAGAAAAATTAGATCAGTAAAGGGACAAGACACCAGATCTCACTTCAACACATGACACCCAGTTAAGGCTGTGTATTCACAGCCCCCCAGACTAAGCAAAGAGGATCTCTGGGAGTGGGAAGGACATGCCAAAGTAGTAGGACTGGCAATGCTTCTCTCCATGAGAGCAAGAAATTCCTTTCTGAAATGCAGCCTCTTGCTCTGAGGGCAGCAGAGCTATGAGAGCATCGAGTTAGCCCTGGGCTATCTACAGCTTCTGTACATAGATGACATTGTCTCTCAGCTGAGACAAAGGCTGGTCCTTGTTTAGTCCTCCAGAACAGAGGCTGGCCATGTTGGGAGTAGCTTGAACAGTGACAAACTCATGCATCCATCAAAGTCAGCAGAGGCATAGGTGCAGAAAGTCAGGCTCAGCCTCCATAATCTGCTGACAGTGATGGAAAAAATCACCCCAGAAGGCAACACCTCCCAGGCTAAAGCCAAAGACATAGGTCAATCAATCTAGAAAGGAGGTGAAAAAGCAAGAGAAGCTAAAAGTCATGACTTTTGCTGACCACCGACCAGGTTATTTCTTCTGTTGAAACTTCTGTCAGGATACTTTGCCACAGAGCACCAAGCTCCACCAGCAACAAGGCATGCAGCTCTGCAGCTGGTCCTCTTGGCATCCTCCAGGAACACATGAGAAAGCTGTGGTCACACACTCAGGACAGCTGCTGGCAATGTGCGGCTTTGGTACGCGTGAGCAGTTGGGGAACGGATGGAAATCCCTCCTGTCCTCACTGCTTTGCCCTCCAAATGGCCTCTTACAGGCACCACTTAGACATTTCCCATCACAAGGTACAACAGTACAAGAGGTTTCAACATCTTCCAGTTTCCTGGAGGGTGATCAACCCTCAACCTCTCAAGGACCTGACAGTGAAGAACAGTTCCTGGTTCGGCTGCTATCTCTGCTTCCTCTGCCTCCAAGGGTTTGGCAACCTTAGACAAATTCCTCCTGAAATGATCTAAAATCCAGATATTGGAATCAAGGACATCAGTTACTCAGTGGAGGATGCTTTAAATGACAACATGAGAAACAGGAGTTGTCCAGACTCCAAATGCCTGTTCGATTTGATATGAAAGGGTTGGCCCAATGCACAGAAGACCCTCAGTTCCTCAGTGCAACTGATGACGTTTCAGGCTTTTCTGCTCCAGAAGAATGACAGCAGCACAACATCTGAGATCCCTCAGAGCAATGGGGGCTGTACAGAGGAGGAATGTGCAATGTAGAGGACCTCTCTCAGCAACCTGGAGGAGGAAACTGATGGCTGTGGAGGTCCGTTCCCCAGACCTCAGCCACACGAGGGTCCTTGCAGATGTCTCCATCACGGCTTTGCACTGCTCAGGAAAAGACACAGAGCCTCATCTGGATTGCTCAGGCTTTAGGGTACTGCTCTATTTCAGTGATATATCAACCTGGCAGGGCTAAGCCTCAGCAGAGATAGATGTCCAGTCCAGCATCGATGAGCCAGGTGTCAGTCAGCCATATGGAGGGGTCAGCCAGCAGTATTTGTCAAAACCAAGTTTTATGATTCAGGTAAAAACAGAAGTAGTCCACAAGACAACAGGAGCTTGGCAGTAAGTTCCCATTGAAGCTGGTGAGACCCGAGTCACAGCACTGCCAGCTTCCCTCCTAGAGGCTTTTGGCGACATGGGTAACAGTTTTAATATCCGAAATACTGATGTGGGGGAAGGTAGCTAGGCTGTAACTCTGGAGCACAGAACTAGCCCTGCTCGGTTTAAACAAAATAGGCTCCCTTTGTGAGCCCTGCTTGAGGTGGTCAGCCTCTAACAAAAGACCACTGACAGTCCTCTGGCACGATCTCAAGCAATTTGAACTTTCTGCAGCTTTTGCAGTAACACAGTTCACTTAAAGCTGACACAGCCAGGAACTTTCCAGTAATCCTCATGTTAGCTCTTATACTGGGTTAATAATTCCCTGCTCAACCATCTGTGACCAAGACACAACCAATACGATTCCGGTTAAGTCTAAAAGTGGAATCAAAAGTGTATATGGAAAACTTGAAAAAATTAAATAAAGTAAATGCTGTATCATACTTGTGTGCAAGGCAAAGCAGAGTTGCTGGCTTTTTTCATTTTATTATAGTGATTTATAATCCAAAGTGGAACCAAGATCAAGCCCCTATGCCCTAAAATATAAACACAAGAAAAACAGCAAACACTTTGCTTTTTATGTCCTTTGAACAATGATGCTTAAGATTTTCTGATTTTTATTTTTTGTCCTTTTTTTTAATCAGTAAACAGAGACAAATTTAAATATAACACCTAAAAATAACACCCAATGTTGTTGCCAAGCTCTGAGCTCCCATTTTGGGTACAGCTGTTCTCCAAAACACTGGTGACAGGGCCCCTATGAAGGCCCTCTCCCCCAGCACCATGAAGCTCCCAAAGCCCTGTATTATATACGCCAAGTAGATAATATTCTCACTGGTTTGGTCTTCTGAAGCCTACAGAAGTCTTCTTTCTTGAGTTGATTTTGACTTATCAAAAAAAATTCAGTGTGTTCTGATTTTAGCAGAAAGAGTTCTAGTAAAAAAAATAATAATCTGTCCACATGCACTCACCTCGGTCTTTCTATCAGAAAGAGCTGAGCAAGGGGGTCTAAGAAATGAGGCAGCCACACCTGCCCCACCTCAAAGCAAAATCCTGACCAGGTAGAGAGCATCATTAGAGGAAAAACCAGAGATTTCCCCTTAGTGATTCAAAGGCAATTCATACAGCAATTAAAGCACCAAGTTCAGATGTGCTCACAATTCATGTAGTTATAAAAGCAAAAGTATCCAGATGCATAAACAAATAAATAAACCGGGAATGGTGTAAAACGTTTAGCTAGAGTCAAGCCTTGCCCTGAGGGATGAGAGAGCCACAGTGTCCCTGCTCCCCGCGCGGCCGCCAGCCCTCGGCAGGGATCAGCTCGGCAGGTGTGATACGCCCACTCTGGCTTAAGGTGTGCAGAGACCCTGACGTCATGGGTATCTCCCACCCTCTCCTGGTTGTGTCCACAGCCAGCAATTACCTGGAGATGAGCCCAAATGTAAGCAAGAGCCCAACGGGGATGAACATTAATTCTGACAAGATGCCCAGCCCAGGTCACGGCTACCCTGTATCAGCTGCAGCACAGGAAAGAGAGCAAACACTGCTCAGCACAGCTCTCCTGCCTGCCCTTATGGTGACAGTCTGCAGGCTAAAATGCTGCCAGCAAGTCCAAATAAAAATGTAAAAATACATTCACTGCACCTGGTTCTTTATTCTTTTCTGAAATATATGACTAAGCTTTGCTTTGACATGAGTGGGAAGGCAATATAGCTACTATTTGTGTATTGCAATGGACATTAAAACAGCCCAGTATCCAAAACAGCCCAGCTAGAGACAAGCAAAGAGAGTAACAAAAAGCTGTATGAGGCACCCCGCGGCTCTTCAAAGAGCAGCCACCAGAAGCAGCTATCTGGGGACAACAATGTTTCTATACTCAAAGTTCTGTAAAGAAGTTTTAAAAAATGATGTAAACACAAAGGAAAATTTTTGCAGAAAAAATACAAAGCTCAAAGCATCTGAGAACATTGCAGACAGTTACCGCCTCTGCAATTTGCCTTTTCTCTGAAAATGGTTTGGCCATAAATGCACCCATATACACTGGGATGCCTTCATTTACACCCCCCTGGCAAGTCAGGCACATCTGGAGAAATCATCCCCACAGTACATTACAAGACTAGGAGCACTCCTCATAGGATGGAAAGACAGATGGCTAAGATGAAGCATGACAAGGAAATACAAAATCACAACAAGAAGGGAAACAAAAAACAAATAATCTCTATCCCTCACAATATAAAAACTAAGGATCACCCAGTGAGATGATCAGGCAACATTTTTCAACAGAAAGTAATTTCTGCAAGTGTGTGCACCTGAATGGTGGAGACCATGATCAGGCACTGGGGAAAGCAGAAACTTCAGCGGCATTAGACAAATTGAGAGATGAGGAGGCCATGGATTGTGGCATTAACTTACCCTACAGTGAGTCAACACCATGACTGGAGGAAACCTGTAGCCCCAAAAGCCCTTAAACATCTGCCTGCTGCGAGCTGGAACAGTGCAAGGAGGGAAGGATCAGTCTGTACTTGTCCTGTTTCTCACACACTTTCTTTAGTATACGTTGTTAGGCAGGGCAAGAGTGGGAATATCAGCTTGGACATCCCTTTGGCCTCACAGCATCTAGCAGGTCTCAGAGGCGATGCTTACGGCCCTAAATAAAACAAGGCACCACAGACATACATAACACACATACATACACAGTGCTGCCACATAACACAGCAGTGTTAGCCCTGGGCCTGGTGCAATTTTTGGCAGGTGCTGCGAGCTGGCTCGCTTGCAGGGACAGATCTGGCCACAGCAGGATGGACCAAGCAGAGAGAACCACTCCAGCCCAGCCAGGCTCTGCCGTTTAACCTGCAGGGCAGGGAAGCATACCTGTCTTGCTTAATGAGCCTCTGTAAATATTAACAGGGCAGGTCTCGTCTAACTTTAAATTACTTAAACATGCAAAGCAGTGGCTAAAATCATCCAGACTCTTTGCTGCTCATTGATCAGTTGGGCAGCTGGGCTCATTGATCTCACACATCAATAAAAGGGCCACTTAGGTTAATTGGAGGATATATCTTAATTACCTATATGCCTGGAACTGACCAAGCAGCCCAGCCAACTCTCAGTCCCGGTGGCCTCCTAGCTCTAAAATGAGCCATGCCAGGAGATCACCTTTCACTGTTTACCTGCCTCTCCTCCAGCCTCGCTTCCCGTGAAACAGAAGGAAGTCAGTGTACTTTTTGACTAACAAACTCACCCAAAGAAGGTGTGTTGCATCTCACAGAAATTGTAACTCACTCACAGAGCAGGATACACCCAAAAAACGTCTCCAGCAAGCACCAGCTTTTCCCAGAGGCTTGTTTTGTGCATATTATATTCAAGACCATGCTTTCATGAGACTGTTCCTGTCTGCAGAGATCAGTGTGAGGGAGCCCTGGGGCTCCTTCCCACCCACGGGCACCATCCCGGCTGCTCCCACGGCTGCTCCTGGCCACCACGCTGGCTCTGCACCCACAAGAGCTCTCATCTGCAGATCAAACAAGGTTCTCCTCCCAGAGCTTCACAGCTGGTCTACCTTCCAGTTCCCCTTTTCAGGAGCTTTTTTCTCATGCAGGAGAAAAGCATCCCTGACTGGATTTCTTCTGATCAACCCCAGGGCGAGGGACAGAGTAATCCCGGTGTCCATCTGGCCACCTTCTCCCTGCCTCCACCTGGCTCCTCCCAGTCCACTAAGACGAAGACCTGTGATTTTACACCACAAGAGAGGTGGGGATCTCAGCATGTGGTAACATGCTTAACACATGTTTAACACACAAATGCCCAAGAGAAGAGTAAGAGGGAGAATGGTGTCAAATCAAAACACAGTCCAAGAGACAGCAAAGCAGTGCCTTTCCTCACTGCACTGCACAAGCCTGGCTTCAGGGAAGCAGTTGCCACACTTAAAACCAAAATGCTGAATAAATACAGGCTGCTTAGCCCAGCACTGCCTATTTTGCTAAGTCCTCCATACAGGTTTCCACACAACTGAGTGATTTGAGTGATTTTGGTCAATTTTAATGATAGGGACAGCAAAAAGGGAACCCCAGGTGCAAGTACACAAACTTAGTCTCAGCAGTTGCTCTGCAGTAATGTGGTTGTCCTTGTCCAGAGCCCCTGGGCAATTAGGTGTCAGTCACACAGAGTCACTTTTTCCTCTGACTGTGGCTGACAGGGACGCCCCGGGCCTTCTCCAATGGCTCCAAAGAGCGGCAAACCAAAGGCAGATAATGATTTAACGACCGTGACAGCCCATTTCCCAACTCTGAGCACTTTTATACAAACCATTGCAGGAGCCTGACTCTCATGAGTCACCCTGTTTAGTTTGACTCCTCTCCTCTGCTCCTCAAGGAACACAAGCCAGCACAGGCCGAATCTTACCCAGTTGATACTGGCTCATGAAATCAATTACAGGAAGCTGCTTCTCAGATTGCAGGGCCCGTGCATGCAGCCAGCCAGCCAATGAGGGAACACATGTGGATACATCCTGCATACACCACTTGTCTCCATTCATTTTTTTTCTCAATCTCTGTCTTTTCTAAACCCATGGATTTCCAGCCCCATGGTTCTGAGGAAACAAAGCAGGGGGGAAAAAGAGAACAAGTGTGGACAAAACTCAAGGTAGCCTGAAATCCCAGCAGCCTTCCCAGAACCACCTCTCTCCAACTGGTGGGGCTGCATCCATCTTCGCAAAGATAGAGGCCTTTTTTTTTTTTGAAGTGTAACCAGAGTTACCAGAACAATCCTCTGAAGCCAGCAAAGTTTCCTAAAGCGTGAGAGAGGCCAGAGACCAGCTCTTTCTATTCCCCCTCTTTGTTCAGATCAGGAATTTGCAATCCAAATCCCAGCCACACCAGAGCAGGCAATGAGCCTAGCTGCTGTAAAAAGCATCTTAGAGAGTTCATGAGGCTGTGTGCCAAGGAGCTGCTGCGAGACAAGGTGAACTGGGCTAGAAAAAAAACGGTATGTATATAATATCATTAAGATAGCAAATAAAAAACCTGTCCTGCAGTGCGAAGGAATGTGATAGTCACCGAGTGCTCCCCTATAGCTGCAAAGAGTCCTTGAAATATTAACAGGGTTATCAGCATTCACTTATCGGTTACAGTAGTGCCTAGATAATTCAAAGGACTGAGCCAGAGCTCATAAATATGTACACTTTCTCAATGCAAAATTCTTATCAGAGAATTTGTTACCTTTTTTAACTGAAATTAAAAAACTTAGAAAGGCAGCAATCTACAGGCAAAATATATTCGGTTGTTTATCTTTGCATCCATTTATTACTATTTTTTCATGTACTCTGTGTGTTTTCAAGACAGGTGTTTTTAAACATGTTTACTGAGGTTTTGATGTTAGTACAATGCAGCTGCATTTTGTATCACAAAATCTGGGGTAGGTTCAAGCTGTAGAATTTCTACGTGGCAGAACTTCAGATGAATGAAAGCTGGGAGCTTTGCACCCACAGAAGAAAGTGGTGAGTGCTGACACTCTTGCCTACATGGATTAGGTGCTGAGTACTGCACAAAGAGCACTGGAACAAATCCTTCACTTGATATGAGTCCATGTGGTCACACAGGCCTGAGGGAGGGACAGTACAACATTTTCATAACTTAAAAGGACTTTCTAGAAACTTTCAACCTTCCAGAGGGACATAATGCAAGCACGGGCAAAATTATGTATCTCCTTCAAGAAAAAGCAGCAGAGAAACCACAAAGCCAAGGGCAGAGCCTAAAGCCACTTAATTACCGCCCCCTCTTTAACACCATCCCTGTGTCTGTCCAACCATGTGCTGAACTGCTCCAGCACAATGCAAAAGAAATCCTACTAAAAAAAACCCCAAAACCCTACAAAAATTAGTTTTGCTTTGGTTGCAAATGCACAGCAGCCCTAAGCTGAATGAAGGGCTTACTACCACGGCTCCTCTCCTCTGCACTGGAACTCATACCCCACTGAACTATTTCTTCACACCACGTAAGAACTTTTTTGTATGTTTTTTATTGTTAGTTTGGCTTTTTGTCAACTCTCATCCTCCCTTGCATTATTTTCTACTCATTCGATGAACTCAGCTGTTTCTTTGTGCTAAGTCAGAACCTTGTTCTGTTGGGTTTTTTCATCGGCAGATTGACTTTTTAGAAACTTGGTGGATGGAAACAGCTCAGCACAAGATCATACAGGCGATGGGAAGCAAAGGGATGTAACAGCCAGAAGCAAGATGGGTTCAGATTGGCTGCAACTTGCATCCTGCAACATTTGTGAATAACTTCCAGCCCCATTCATGTATCTGTTGAACCACGTTACCTTGTGGACTCTTTACCTTCTTTTGATACCACATTTAGGAGAAAATAGCAATGATGTTACCAACACACAGCAAATTACACAAGTTCAGGCAGTTCAAAGGGCTAATTGCTCTTACAATTTATTAGTATGTATGTTTAATTTCTGCAGCAAAAAGAGAACAGGAAATAATATTTCCACCAGCAAGTTCAATTTTCTATTTAAAGAAGGTTCTCAAGGAAATATATTGTATATACATAATACTACTTACAAACTAGGAAGCTTATCAATTTATCAAGCTTTATCTTAAACCCAGCTACACTTCTTCGGATCCTTTCACAGAGAGGTTATCCCAGAAGTTTGCTTCCCTGAAGGTTTCAAACTGCCTTCTAACATCCCACCTAAATTTATTACGTTCACTTACACATTTTTTTTCTTTAAACTGTCCTGCTCCTGTACTTTAGGGATGTAGGTAGCAATCATAGTCTTCTTTGGCTTCTATTTTGCAGTAAGAAGGATGCAATCTTTTACCATAAATGATACCTCCGGTAAAACTAATTCTCTGTTCCCCAATTTGTCCTCTTTACAATATACATTAACTTTTCTTGACTAGGAACAATCAGAATTGGACAGAGATGAGATATTTGCAATGCCTTGTACAACAGCATGTAATACTTCACTTTATATAATAAACCCATCTCACTTATTAACTGCTGTGGTGGAAGCCCCATGCACCAATGCACTTTTTTCATCTGTTCTGATGCTTCCATCTTTCTGAACCAACTCAAACGCATAGACAGTGGGCAGGCAAGAAAATTAAGTCACCCAAATAGTGTCATTTCAGAAAATGGAGTAATTTTGCACCCCAGTATTTGATAAGGACTTTAAGTACTATATAAGTTGATGGAGGGCCCATTCCCAAAGAGAGGGCAGTGTGACCTTGGCATATCACACCCAAGTACAATACATTGCTTTCTTCAGAGAAGCAGCAGCATTGCCTCCAAACAAGCAGCAACACATGATCCAACCAAAAGAAATGCAAGAGGTGCTGAAATGTCATCACATAGAAGCTAACCTGTTCCAAGAGATTTTGTGACTCATAAATTATCATAGAGAAAATTAAACACTACAAAATACCTAAGAACAGAAATGGAAAATGAATTAATCAAGATGTCTAATAAGGAACAGAAACAGTGGCTAGAAAAAGCTTTCTAAGTGTTGGATTATTAACTATTGTGCTTTCCAAAAGGGATTATTTTACCCCGAAGTTCTAACAGATCATCTTGTCCTTACAAGAGGACCAGGTCTCAGCTGCAAGTTCAATCCCCCAACCCATTACCTGACCATCTCTGCAAGGTGCCTACACCCTCCCACTGCATCATGAGGATGGAGCCAGGGTTCAACAGGGAAAAACTCATCCCCGGGACAGACCACCAGCTAATTACCTGCTGACTGCCACACGTGGGATGCAGGAAGGGCTGACACAGGTCACAAAACTAGTCAGAGCCTTGGTTTTGATAATCATGGTAGAATAAAGGGGAAAAGCATGGCAGAAAGAAAAAAGCACTGGAAATGCAAATGCAAATACATGGCTGTGAAATCACCAGACTGAGCTCTCTGTTGAGAGCACGGACAGATTCAGTGACCCTCAGGGAATCTCACCTGCTGAATGAGCCAAGAGTACGCCTTGCTGGGTATTAGGCAATGTCATGTAATATGACTACAGCAGTAAACACAAAGGCTCTACAGTGCAAAGAACAACACTGTGAATTTCACAACTGCTGAAATCTCAGCCTGATTTCTCTAAAATTCAGTTTCATCACAGGAACAAAATTTAATTAGGGTTTTCTTATCATTAGTCACTTAGATAAGTTCATTGAAATACCTGAAAATGCGCACTATCCAAATTTTATGCAGCACTAAGCCATCCTACATGACCAGTATGGGATGCGTAGAGCATGAGTAAAGTTGTTTGCCCCATGGGATGCTTTCCCGTCTGAGAAAGCCTTCAACCTGGCCATCAAAGTTGTCACTTTACTTTCCCTTTAGGCCTTGAAAAGAGCAATGGAATCTTTTAACAGCTACAGACTGATCAAAGAGACTCAGAGCAAAAACCCAGGGAGTCACTGACACAATCTCAGAGCAGGAGAAACTCTCCTGGAGGACTTGCCCCAGGGAAAAAAAAAGGGATGGATGCTTAACTGCCAGGAGTGGTGTGAAGAATTTTATCTGATCATCTCAGCATCTCAGCTTCAGCCCAGTCTGATGCAGGCTGGCTGAGATAAAGAAGTGAATCAGTCATCTCAGCTTAAGAAATCCCCACCACTTGGCAAAGGACATATTTTAAAAGCAGATCATACAAAAGTTCGTAAAACTCAGTCATACAAAACAAGCATGTTCACTGCACAGAACAGAAAAAATGCCCTTGTCTCTCAGTTCTCACCTGAGTTTATTGCCATTAATCAGTCATGTCCATCAATGCTGTTAGTAGTAAATAGGAATTTCTTAGTTTAAAGCCTCTTAAAGCTGAATAAAGTCTCAGACACTGCTGTTAGCTGAGCCATAGGGTAGCTGAGGTGCAAAGGAACAAGTCAATAAAGGCAACTGCAACTTTTCACAAGGGATAGGAAAAAAATACAGTCAACATCAATACCCAGACCGGGCCAAATTCCCAATTCCAGGCACAGGTGTTGCTCCCACAGACTGCAAAGACAACAAGCACTGACACTGAATGTGCACCATGCCCTGCAACCTGGAGCTGGACACAAGACATCCAGTGACTCTTTGTGCTGGTGACCTCTGTGGGCCTGTCACCACCTTATGCTGTGGCTCCCCGGGCTCTGCACAAGGAGAGGGGCAAAGGATTGTGTCTGCAAAACCTCCGGCAGCTGCAAACCAGCAGCCATCACCGCTGAAGTCTCAATCCCAGACAAGGGCTGCATTGGCAACACACTGGTTCACCAGGCACATCTCACGGGGCATCCCTGGACGGGACGGACCCTGCCCCTTGCCCTGCGCCAACATACACTCCTGATAGCACGTGACGGCACAGTGGTCAGAAGAGGGTGTGGGGTGGATGAGAAATCTGCCCTGCCTCCCCAAATGCAAGAGGGAAGGCAGTGAGAAAGGAGGCTGCCACACCATCAGCAAGCCCCGTGCTTGGTGGGCAGCTGCCAGACAGCTCCCGGCGCCTGCCGCAGACACCATGGGCCAGGCCCAGGATGTCCCCAGCACTGCTGTCCGTTATCGCACAGGGCAGTCACTCAGTCGATGCCTGCTGGTTATCCTCATTATTTACAGCAGGTATTACAAAAGCAGCCCAGCGAGGTCTCTGCTGTGCACGGCCCTGTACAAACTTGCAGCAAGCAAACTCCAGAGATGCAGCGCCTTGCTGCACAACAGAATAGGGCAAACAGATCCAGTGAGTGCAAAGGGAGAAAGGAGAAAAAAATAAGGAAGAAGGAAAGAAGAACAACAGCATGTATTGTGTAACAAGCTTTCAGCATCTACCAGGTCCCAGAGTATACTCAGGGTTCCCAGTCTGCATAACCAGTGCAAACAACTGGTGCCTGCTGCCAGAAGCTTGGTCTACAAACCCAGGTGTCAGACTGCCAAACTCAATGCAGAATCATGTCAGGTAGCTTAGTAAGGAGGACCTAAAAGTTAATCTGTCTTATCTATCAACCAAAAAAACCCAGAGAAATTTACCCACATCATCTTGTAACAAACCCTTTTGCAAACACCCTGCAAAACTAACCAGAAGGCACCAGCAGGTTCATGATCTCGAGAAACTGAAGTTAAGATGGGATTTAAACTAACAGGCATTTATCTGCCAGATGGAGAGCTCATCATGCAGAGCACACATCGCTAAATTACACTGTGTCAGTAAAAGGAGATCAACATCAGAAATACACCCTGTGAGAAGGGAAACTGAGTCAGCCAATGGGATAGTTCAACCCTTGCTGCCAAGAGACCTTTACCACATGTGTAGGGCAACATTGCCTGTCTATAGCATCAGCGAGCACACTGCAGGAAAAGCCACCGCATTCAAGCGACGAGCAGCAACACGTCGATAATTACTACCAAGTCTATCATCATGGCAAGCTGCAGTGAGAAAGAGGATTAAACAGGAGGCAAAGATGGGTTGGACTCTGAATATTTAGCAGCGTTATTTAAGCCTGAGCCCGTGAATTCTTCCATAACTGACCCTTTAGCCCATCTGGGGGCTGCTCCACATAAAATCAGAATACATTTACAAATAGTTAAAGCCAGAAGGCAAACAAATCATCTCTGATCAATAGGAAAGTACTCCATGGAAATTCCCAGGGTTCTTGTTTATTTTACCTTTGAGTTTCCAGGTGAGAAGAATTGAGTTCCTGGCTACAACCAGAAGTGACCTAGTCCTGACACGGCCTGAATGGTTCATTACTCCACTTTTGTTACAGCCTAAACAGCATCCAGCAGCTGAGGGTCAAAGCCAAACTGCCCACACTGCTGCTGAAGCAGAGGTGCCCATGTACATGAGCCAGAAAGCCTCCTCTCCTGCGCCCTCCAAGAGTGAGCGTGATCCCGTGGCTTACGGCACTTACCAAAGAGAAGGGAAATGTGGGACTCACAACAGCTTCTGAACCTTATTCGGCTCCTCTTTAATGTCTAGCACAGTGAGAGCTCTTAGATCAAGGGCTGGAGCCCAGCCCATCTCTGCCCTCGCTGAGTGTCCTGATCGCTATGCTGAGTGAAGTGCCCAAGCTGTAGTGGGATGGTATTTAAAGTATTCCCACTCTATAGGACACTTAATGCCTGAAACAGAATATGGCTGCAGGGAACAGGCACCTACAAGTGAAGTGCTGTAGCACTTGCTGGTTAGATCTAAGGCCTCTACTAGACCTAAGGCATAAAGGTGCCAAATGCCTCTCCCTAGTCATGCTGAGTGGTGCTCGCAGTGTCCGGAGGCTGCTAAAACAAGCAATGCACTAGTGTGGGACAGCTTTTACGTGATGTAAACTAAATGCACGCAGCCAAATCATTTTAAAAATAAAACTCACAGCTTGGATGTTCAAGAGTCTCCTTTAGAAACAGAGCCAGCACGAACACCACTGCAAGCACACCAAGAAATGAGGGTCTGGGCCGGTTCCTGGAAAGTTCAAAAGTGCTATGACAGGAGTTCAATGCAATAAGCTCAACGACTTGCTAAGATCAGTTTTGAATAGGATCAAGGAGTCTGATCGGTGGCTAGTGAAAGAAAAGAGCAAACTCAACCAATCCAGCAGATCTTTGTGCCCATGACGTGTGCTCTGGTGGCATGGCAACTACAGAGATCCACCTTGAGTACATTACCTTCCAAACCTAACAGCCCCTTGGGATTTCACAGCACAGACTTCTAGGTGCTGGCTATCACATCTTGGAAACTCAAAATCTGATAACACAGTCCTTGCTTTGCCCCTTTTGGTGGGGTCCAGAACCTTTTGCTTCTTCCTGAAACTGGGCCTAGCCCACAGACTCCACAGCAGGCAGGAGATGCCATGTTGACAATGGTTGTTAACGATGGATTCTTCTTTTGCCTCCTTCAAAAAGCACTGAAATATTTTGACCATATGCATCATTTCCAAAAGTTCTGGAGATCTGATAGAATGTAGCATCTATCACGTGTCAGGCAATGGTGTTCAAAAAAGATTACTCTCCTTTGTACGCGATAAACATAACATGTCTATGTTTATTATGTGGTCCCCTGAGGATTTATTACAGGTTTACTGTTCCATTTATTTGCTTTTTTTGTGTTTGGCAAGTGTAAACACTGGAATAAATATGGAGGTGGTTACAGCTTAGCAGCATTAACGACTTGTTGAAACAAAGTCCAACGGTTTTCCTTTCTCTCCAGCAAATCCTACTTTTCTGTTCAAGTGCTTTTTTTCAAGTGAGAAGATCATCTTTCTGCAGTATTTTAAAATTTTCTTTCTTTGTTGAATGCCAAATCCCCATAAAAGCATCGTTTCCCCCTTCATTCACTCAAACTCTTGACAATATTTAAAGTATATCCTAACATTATTCATGGCAAAACATTTTCCTCTTTGCAATTACAGCCTCCCCCATCTTTTCTATCTAGTCTGCTAAGCCTGTTACTACAGGTAGTTTGCTGTAACAGAAATAAGTACAATCATCGCTCAAAAGAAAACAAACCCTTCCGTTCTGGCACACACATTCAGGGTGGGTTCATCCCACTGAACTTTAGCCACCTAACAACAAGGCAATCAGCCCAAGTCAGTCATTTATGTTCCCTCTTTCATCAGTGGGGTGAGATGGACATTTCCAGTCAACAGCCGTCCTGCTTATCAACCTGTCATGGCTGCAACATACATTTGAAGAGACATAGAAGATGATCATGGTACCAGATAGAGATCTGACCATAAAAGCCAAGCTGTACCTTTGATAACGCTGTTTTCAATCCAACAAGGTCAACACATGGCATTTCAGTCTCAAGCAAAATCTTACGAATTAAAAAAAAACCACGTTAGGCAAATCTCAACAGATCTCAAAATTTTCAATAAAGATTACATCCTGCCCCTTTTGGAAACTTGTGCTACTTCTATCGGTAGTTCATTTCAACACTGGAAAAAGAGCTCCACTGGGGGTGGGGAATAATAATACTGTCACTTGTCACAGAAATACAAAAGGGCAAAACTGAATTTAGGTCTCAGATGTTCTTTGTTTCAAGTGGACAACCACTGTGAACAAATCTTTGAAGAACTGAGTCCCTCATCACTTGTTCTGTACTTTGATTTATGCAATCTTTTGTCCAAGTAGTCTTAAAAAAGGAGCAGACAACAAAAAAGCCTATCATTCAGAAAAGACAGTACCACCATGCTTATTTCTTAAATGGCAAAGTAGATGTCAGAGTAGTTGGAAGTTCTGTATTCCCTAAAAACATCATAAGTCCCACAGAAACCAGGACAGAAAAACTGTAACATGGAAGATTGCCAAAGACTGTCATTAGATCTGATCTGAGTATCTTCAGCTCTTCTAACCCTCCTACATTTCCTAAATACTTTCCATAGATATTTTTGGAAATGCAAGTCAGTAGGCCAAAGGAAGCCAAGAGAGATAGCTGCCCAAACCCTGTAACTTAGGCAATACTGAGGTAAGCAGGTAAGTTGTGTTGTTTGTTATCTCAAGTACTCAAACATAGAGAGCTTGTCCTTACCAATCGACTCTCAGAATCCTGAGGGCTTACGAAAGAGAGGGTGAAGGAATGGAGAGCATAGATCTTGTGTCTTGACATCTGATCCTTCCCTTACTCATCCTCCATGCATGAGCATTACTACTAGGGTTGCCTACACTGCTAAATATTGAAAAGGTACTTGCACAGGAGGTTTCTGCTTCACATTTTCTTGTTTCCTGCTCCAACTTTCAGAGTGGTCATATTCCCAGGGTCTTCGTACCAGTCTCACCTGACCCACAAGGGAATTGAGGGGCCCAGTGAAACTGCAAGTCAAACCTGTGCCCAACAATTGCTATACCCAACATAATCAGATGAACATGAGCTCAGCTATGCCGATGTATGCAGCAGCTACACATCTGGCTGAACTGGAACCACCATCATAGGTGTGGCATGCTCTCACATGCCCCTGGACCCATGAACCCTGAGCACCCAGCCAGCCTAAAGACTGGAGACAACCTGTCAGCCACAGGGACGTCTGACAGACCTGCTGCACACTCTGAGGAGAAGGCAGACCATGAGTGAGTCACCCCAAACCCTCTGTGACAATGCTGGGAGATACCAGGATGCCAAGATGCTCTGATGAAGATGCTCTGACCAGACTGGTTGAAATCTGAGGATGTCTGGGTTCCTATCCAAGTGTCTGCTAAGGTCTCTCAATCACCCTACAGAAGAGCAGTGAGCACACTACCTACCTTCAGCTAATGTTATACTTTAAAACCTCACATTATGCTCCTCAGTCATGGGATGTCTGAGAAAATTCATTTAGTTCCAAGATAGGAGACAAGAATGGACAAGAGCTCCAAGGTATGAAGTATATACACTGAAGGAAAATGGACCATTCAATGAGCAGACGTAAAATGATAGGCTTTATCAGCAGCCAGACACTTCCTCAGGTAACGCTTGGGATGTTGGAGATAATGAAGTATAAAATCCCACTGCTTCACACCACCTACTTTCCCCACCACCACCTCTACTGCAGGTTTACTATCATGCCAACATCGAAACTTAGAAAACTGTTCCTGTATTCTAAACAAAGGGTCCTTTTGCCATTACTTGGACAACAATTCAATGTTTATTCTGTATTTGGCAGTTTGCAGCATGTTCCGCAATCCCAGCCTAAAACAATTCTGAAATGCATGACCACAAAAAACAGAACAAGAGAGGATTCTTTGGAACTCATAAGTGCAGGTCAGAAGTAAGAATACTTCAGTGACTTCTGAGAGGGAAGCAAATCACAAGAGAATATAGCAAGTAAACCAATTCTTTAATATACCCTGAAGCTTATAAAGTAATCAAAAAATATAAGCCAATTACTAATCCAATTTAAAAAAATTCTTATTACAACTATCTCCTCACTTACAAATAATCAGAAAATAAGAGGAAAAATGTTTTCAAGGTAATCCCACCATCATACTTCTCTACATTTAATTTCTTTCCCATGAGACTTATCAAGTAAAGCCTATTAGATCTTTCTCCCAGTCATATCTCCATTCTCATTCTTCTTATAGTTTCTTTTTGTTACCTTAGCTTCTCTCTTTCCCAGAAATTGCTGAGAAAAGTATCAACATTTTATTTATTGACAGAGAGAAGATACCTTTTATCTCATTAAGAAGTTACTTTGTCAGTCGGACCTCCACTAAATATTATCCCCTCATTGCCATACATGTTTTCCTGTCTTTTGAAACAAAAATACACCACTCCTATGAAATCCAGGCACGAAGTGGAAGGAAGCCTGTGGGGAAGCAACGAGGCAGGCAGGTTTTCATCAGCTGGAACAGATCATACAGCTGAAAAGGGAAAGTCATATTCCAGCAGGCTGGAAGGACACACATCTAAAATGCATCTTGCTGTAGCGTGAATTAGAATATAGAAAGGATACAGGTAGCCCCAGCAGATCCAGGAACTACCCTAACTTTAATTGATGGTATTCTTGATTTGCTATTTTAGGAAAATAAATGTAAATATTCAAAGTCACCACTGTTAGCTATTATCAGTCATCCTTCACTTCAGTCCCATCGAACACACCACACAACGACTGGGAATACAGTCCTGCAGCTCGTGGTATCATGCCATCTTTCTAAATGGGTCTCCCATCATTGCCTCCCAGGCCTCGGCAGCCTTTGAGCCGCTGCCTCCTCCCCTCACTCTGTGGTGGGATGCATGAGGGAAGTGCAAGAGACCAAGACCCCTGGGACGCCAGCATGCAAAAGCCCTGCAGCCACACAACAGGCTCAAACACCTCCCCTGCTCCAAGGGGAAGACTCTCCACCTCTCCATCCATCCATTTCCATCATCTCCTAATTGTATAACTCACAGGGATCCCTACACCAGCTGCCTGCAGGAATGTTTCCCTGGGAGAGAGGCCACAGAGGCCAGTTTGCGCTAAATGCCCCTCGCTGTCCCAGGAAGCAAGTCCTTGCTGGCAGCCAGAAGCAGCTGCCCTGCAGACCTGCCCCCAAAGCTCACAATGCCCCACCTGCCCTGCTGCCCAAAGATGGGGGCACAAGGCCGGGGTGCACTCTGATGCTGCCCAGGTGTCCGGCACACATCCTGAGAGGTCATGCCATGCTCACCTTCTGTGCCAGAGGTGTCCCTGTACTTACAAGGATACCTTTTCGCTAGAATTTCCTTTCTCCCTTTAATCTCAAACCTCGCCTCACACAAGTAACCCCCAATGCTTTGTATCTCAGGCACAGCTGTGGCCTCATCTTTCTCAGAAGGGCTGCACCAAAGTATTGCATCATCTGTATTTGTACGGAGAAGGCACAGACCTAGAGATTCAGGATCATTAGCATAATGACTTTTAAATCACAGTAATAATGAAGATTCTTTACCAAGCTCTGAGTAAAAATTCCCAAAGTTGATTGCAACACAAACAAGCTCTATGTTAATTTCTATTTGCCGATAGTGAATAACCTCACTGAATGCCACTGGATATTTAAAGCTAAAGAAATGTAAAAGACGATACTTGAGCTTGCACAGTCCTCAAAAATGCTTGGGTGTCTATCCCTCACTGCCTGAGGTGCAACACCTTCCCAGAATTGTATACTGTATGTTGCATAATGATACTTTACATTTATCTGGACCACTCAAAAGCTGTAGCATCCAGCCAGTTTGGGTTTTGTCTGCACTGCTGATTTAGGCTGGGTTCCCAGAGGAGTTTGCATACACACCTATCGTATCCCACCGAGCTGTCATTGATGATAAGTGGGACTACTTGTGGCAACACAGCCAAGCAGGTGCCAGCAGTGTTTGCAATGTGATACCCAGGCAAACTCGTGTAACATTTGTGCAAAGCTGATGCTCATACCAGCTTCCCCCCACCGCCTCAGCAGGAAATGTGATATAATGGTTAACACAAGCAAATGCAATGTGACTTCAGCAATGTTTAACTCATTTTTTGACCAAATCAATCCCAATTTAACATTATCATGAATATTACTTTGGACAAAAAGTAATCATATTTAACCATCCTGTCAATTTAAGCCATGTATTTATCAGTAACAATAAGAAATCACAGACTGATCTATTCTTGACCACCTGTTTTAGAATGCCAGAGTAAAATCCTGCCCCTCCTGGAAAGCAAGGGCGGGATTTCAGCAGAGTCCAGATTTCACCCCAGTTGTTAAAACAATGACACAATGTGCAGACATGGGAATATAAAGCCAAAGCTCTGCCCTTCGGTAGGAAGGCCTTGAAGGTACACTAGAAAAAGGAGAATGTGCCTTTCTAAGGGACCCCTGGAGCCCTTCTGGAACAGTTGCATGCAAAAGGGGTCCAGTTTGTTCAGTCAGACGGCTCTGTACAACAGGCATAGGCAGAGGAGCACCCAGAGAGATTCACTTCAAAAGAGACAGACTTCAAAAGCTCCTTCCCAATCCAAAGCAAAATGCTAATATCCACACCACCCACACTCCTCCCTCCTCCGCCTGGTTTGGTTCCTGACTGGCTGTGGGGGCACAGCCCACAGGTACCCCACGGGTACCACAGCACCCAGGCAAGGGCAGAGCCACACACGCCCCAAGCCTGCCCCAGCTGCTCACCACCCCACAGAGCTTCTGACAATGCTGACATGAAACTTCTGACAGCTTTATGAAGCCTATTAGCTCCGTTTGCTGGGTCTTCATGATTCTTAAATTTTGTTCATAACCAGAGGGCCAAAATTACCGTGCTTATTTGAATAATCCCCAAGTCAAATGAAAGAGTGCTGGGTTTAGCCAGGTATCAGCGTCTCAAAGCAACTCAGTGGAGTAGCAGGGCTCCTCGCTAGCACTGCACATACTCACACGCCTCTGCAGCACAACACATCTCTAGACAGAAATAAGATTTTTATAGCACCACTGTTATTTCCGACGCATATAGAGATCAAATTCCCCAAGTTCATAAAGAGTTCCAGTCCTTCCCTGACCTAAGAGCAGCTGTGAGTAGCTGAGGACTCTGTGTTTGTCTGGGTTGAGAGGTTAATGGCTATTCCATAGACGCGTTTTTTTCAGTTAACTGGCAGGTCATTTTAGCAGATGATTTGCAGGTGTTTTGCAACACTTACAGATAACCCTGTGGAGTACTTCTGTCTGAGCTTCTTCTCTGTCTCTTTTCTTTTTTGAATTGCATCAGATAAATCAGAGAAACCAAGCAGGTGAGACTTTCATGGACTAATCACACAATGACAAACTGCCCTTCCAATTTTCACACAGCGGAACTTCTCCAAATAAATGTCAAATGTAGTTCAGTGCTTGTTAAAATTATCTTAAAATCCTAGCCATAAAAAACTATAACCTTCCAAGTATCTCAAGACACATGGCAGACAGTCCATTTTGATGAACATCACAGCACAGTTTCAAAGTTCACACCTTCACAAAACATGAAAATGATGCTGGAAAAATCAATCTCCTGCGTAAGAAAACAGGTCTTCACTCCTGAGACTTCACCCACTTAAACTGTGTAAATCATTATACTGAGAAAGGAATCATTCATGTCAGTTATTTTTCTGAAACGCACTCTTCACCTAGTCTAACAACTTTTCCAAGCTTTGTGCTTCAAGATGAGTTCTTATCTTCTGCTGCCAGATAAAGAGCTACTGGTTCAAACAGACAGCGACCATGCAATCATCTGCACCTTAATCCAAATGTTTTTCTTTAAGGTCACAAGCCTACTGTCTGTTTTTCCTGCAAGTCCTCACAGGACATGGAAACAGCATTTACCTTACCATATAAGCTGCCCCCCAGCATTTCGGAAGAACCAGGAGTGGCTTTTCAGGAGACACACTGCAGCAAAATCAGTCAGCTCAGTTAATATCACTTTCATTTTTCTGAAGCAAAAAGAACCTCAAGCCTGCAAACACAAGGGAGAGTGTGGCTCACTCTTCCGAGGCCTTGCTGCACACTGTGGACACTTTTACAGCAAAACAATCACTGCTGGGATTATGCCACAGTTCGATTATTATTTCTCTAATAATCTCCCCAAGTGTGGTTTTACATACCTAGTACTTTGAACTTTTTTCTTTTTTACAAAAATAACACAACTCTTGGTTTTACTTTGCAGAGGGAGGAAGCAAGGAAAGTATCTGGCTAAGCCTTTGAAAGTCAACAGAAATATGGGATCAGGTCCACAGTAAACTTCATAGAGTGGCACCTGCAGAGGAAATTACTCATTGCATGATTGATGCCACAATTAGAGGCATAAAAAGTAATTCCATGATAAACAAGCAACGGAGCAGAAAAAGAATAATATCCTAAGAGTGTGTATATGCTCAAATAAAAGTACATATTGGACAATATCGAACAGCCTTCACAGACACACAGACACAAGTTCTCAATGAGGTTAATGGCACAGTATCCCTCCCTCTCCCTTTCTCTCCCTCCTCGTAACAGCCCTGACTTGGGGGCTGCATTTGGCCAGTATCTGCCCCCAGTGCCACTAAAGCAACTCCAGTGCCATTAGCCACGTTACACAGCTATCACACGGCCATAACTCATTGCTTGCAGAGCTGCCCTTTCCCCGCAGGAGTGTAGACCACCAATGCAAACCAGCACAGCTCCACCAGCAGCCCATCCACCTGGGCCACACCAGCTCTGGCCTGAGGTCTAAGAAACTACCAGCCAAACCTCTGGGTACACAGAAGTGAGTAAACATGTTTTGTTGCTGAAAAAGCAGAGATATCAAATCTCAACTTTTTTTTAGAGAAAAAAAAGAGGGAGGGGAGACAGAATTACAGATACATGTGCATTCCCTACATCTTTGCAAGTTACATCATTTACTACCTTTATGGAACCACATCAGAAAAGCTCCAGCCACGGTACTACCTCAGCTGAGGGAGTATGCACCCTTCCATGCACACTCATATTTTTTATCCTTGTAATCCACGTTTACCAAATAACTTCACTTCAATCTACAGCACCACTTCAATCTACAGCACATAAGCTTGATACATTTTTGTGGTTCCTCTCCAAAAATTTCACAGATAAATTTCTGCTTCAGGAAACCAAAAGCTACGCTCTAAACTGCAAGTGTGTTATTTCTGCCCATGCCCCCGTACTGGTCTGACAAGCAGAATCACACACTCAAACACTTGCTTACCTGAGACTGACACTTTCATAAGAGCTTCCAGGGGTCTGTTGTTGTCCAGATCACGACTGAGTTTGAGTTCCCCAGTGGCAGAGTCCAAAAGGAGCAAGTTTAATTCATTGCCTTGGACAAAAGTGTAGGCCAGGCTGTCAGACACATCAGGATCATGAGCTGGGATCTTGCCAATCACGCCAGAGGGAAAGCTGTTGGACTTGTTGGTCACGTAGTTATTGAAGAGGATCTGGAAGTCCTGCAGCACAGGTGGGTTATCGTTCTGGTCCAGGAGGCGGATGTGCACAGTTGCTCGGCTCACAAGAGGGGCTGAAGTGGCCTGCACCACAATAACATACTCTGTCCGGCTCTCATAATCTAGGTCCATTAGGGCTGTGAGGTCTCCATTGAGCAAGTCTAGTTGGAAGACCTCGGGGATGTTCCCCTCTACAATCTGGTACATGATCTGTGCATTGGTCCCTTCGTCGGGATCAGCTGCACTGATCCGTGCCACAATAGAGCCCACGGGGCTGTTCTCCTCCACAAAGATATCAAATTCATCCTTCTCAAAGACAGGGGGGTTGTCATTAATGTCCAGTACAGTCACCTGGATATCCACAGAGGCTTTCAGTGGTGGGCTGCCCCTGTCCACAGCAAAGGCCCGCAGGCTGTAGACAGCCACGTTCTCACGGTCCAGCTTGCGCAGTGTGCGTATCACTCCAGAAGTGGGTTCAATGTAGAAGTCTCCATCTCCATCGTCACCACCTTGGAATGTGTAGAGGAGACGGCCATTGAGGCCTGAGTCACGGTCGGTGGCAGACAGCTGCAGGACACTGGTGGAGAGTGGCACATCCTCAAAAACCGAGCCCTGGTAGCGGTCGCGCAGGAAGCGGGGCGCATTGTCATTGGCATCCAGGATGAGGATCTCAACATACGTTGTGTCCGATTTCTGGGGGATACCATTGTCATGGGCTGTAATGGCCAATGTGTAGGAGGCCTGGTCCTCATAGTCCAGCTCCATCAGGGTGGTGATGGTGCCTGTGTCAGGGTCAATGCGGAACTGGGGGATATTATCATCCAAAATATAAGTGATTCTTGCATTCTCCCCTGTGTCTTCATCAGTGGCACTGATGGTGACAATAGAGGTGCCAATGGGCTTGTCCTCACTGACACTCACTGTGTAGTGGGAGCTCTGGAAGACTGGGCGGTGTGTGTTGGCATCTGTGACATTGATGAAGACCTGGACAGTGTCAAAGCGAGTGCCATCAGACGCAGTGACTGTGAGCACATACTGCCTTTCTTGCTTGTAATCCAGGGGCAAGGCCAGTGTGATGAGCCCTCCTCCACTCTGGCTGGTGATGGCAAAACGGTTCCTGGTGTTGCCACTGGTAATCTGGTAAGTCACAACACTGTTAACGTCCCTGTCCACTGCTGTCAGGGTCAGGACACTGCTGCCCACAGCTGCATCCTCGTTCAGTCTGAGGTGATACACCTTCTCTGTGAAGGTGGGGTTGTTGTCGTTCACGTCCAGGACAGTGATGGACACGCTGGCTGAAGAGGTCATGACGGGCACACCGTGGTCCCTGGCCTCCACCCCAAAGTGATAGTTTTCCACAGTCTCTCGGTCCAGCTCTGCAGCCACAGTAATCCACCCTGTGCTGTTGTTGATTTGGAAAGGGAACCCAGAATCACCTGCTACAGGGGCACCTCCAGTGGACGGTGCCATCTCTATGAGTTTGTACTCCAGGCGGGCATTCTCTCCAGAGTCAGCATCCACAGCCTGGATGTGCAGCACTGAGTAGCCCAGAGGAACATTCTCCAGCACTGTGGCCTGGAAGGGAGTGCTCACAAAGATGGGGGCATTATCATTCACATCCACAACCTGCACCGACACCATACCACTGGAGTTGATCAAAGGAGGTCTGCCCCCATCCTGGGCTTTGATACGGAGCGTGTACTCCCGAATAGTCTCGTAATCCAGAGGGTTGATCAGGTCGATGGCGCCAGAGAAAGAGTGAATGTAGAACTGGCCTTTCAAGTTGCCACTCACAATGCTGTAGTGCACCTGGGCATTGCTGCCCCGGTCCCGATCTGTGGCCTGTACCTGCAGTATCTGGCTGTTCACTGGGGCATCCTCTGGCACCTGGACCAGGTAGCGCTTCTCACTGAACTGAGGGTAGTTGTCATTCTCATCCTCTACAGTGATGTGCACCATAGCCGTGGCACTGCGTGGTCCCGGATCCTTGCCTTGGTCATTGGCTTCCACCACCAGGTGGTACTCAGAGACCTCCTCGCGGTCCACTGAGGCTCGGGTCCTCACAACCCCGGAACGGGGGTCAATCTCAAAGACTCCGTCACCAGCTCCTGGCTCCAGCAGGCGGTAAAGCATGTTGGCATTGACTGGGGCATCACCATCAGTGGCACGGATGGTCAGCACCTCGTAACCCACCTCCAAGTTCTCCCGGATGCTCTCCCTGTACTCAGGCTGCTCAAAGACTGGCTCATGGTCGTTGGTGTCACTCACAGTCACTGTCAGATAGGTGGTGGCTGAGCGGCGGCGTGGGGAGCCATGGTCGGAGGCGGTAACCTTCAGCACGTGGGTGTCCTTCGTCTCCCGGTCAAGGCTGCGGGCAGTGACCACACTGCCCGTCTCGGCGTCGATGGTGAAGTAGTCATTGGAGCGCTCGTCAAAGAGCGCCTCCATGGAGTACGCCAGCCGGCCGGCTTCACCCTCGTCGGGGTCCTGGGCCCGCAGCACAATGACCGCCGTGCCGGCCGGTTCGTTCTCGGGGATGGAGACCTGGTAGCTGGGCAGCTGGAACTGCGGGGGGCTGTTGAGGCTCCGCGCCCGCCGCGCTCCCCGCCGCCCGCCGCCCTCCTTGCCCGGCAGCGGGGCGCAGCCGGCGGC
>VZTD01001045.1:7130397-7172858 GCA_013397725.1 Rhagologus leucostigma
ATTTTATTAAATTCTCCCTATGGAGAGGGGAAAAAATAAAGTGAAACTACTTTCCAGGGCAAAATGAGCATCATTTGGGGGCCTGAGGCGGGGCTGCCGGTATGCCGGCGCAGGATCTGCGCCTTGCTCTGAACCACGCAAAGCAGCCGGCAGGATCTGGATCCTTGAGTTAAAGATTTCTTTGGGGCAATCGCCTCAAAAATAGTGATAAATAGGACGCAAACTTCTGTGGGAAGAAGCAAAGCTCAACCCCGCGTGGAAATGTTGCACTGGTGATTATAATGTCGATTCTACGAATTTATGCTAAACACTTTATAACGCGCTGCTTTTCCCTTAGCGTTGTAGACGCCTGAGCGATGCGCCCGAGCCGCGGCCGCATCCCCGCGGCTGCAGTGGCCCCTGGTGGGGGCGGCGGGAAGGCGCGGGCGGCACCGGGCCGCGGGACGTGATGCGGGACGGCCGCCCGCCGTGGTCACCCTACCCACTCTCGGCGGCAAAGACCGATTCTAATCTACGGAAATCCCGCGTAAAAGAGCTTGACGTAGGAAGAAAACCAGCGGTAGTGAACAATGAGCAGCCCGAGGTCGCCGACTGGGATTTTGCAAAACTTCGTTATTTGTAGGAGCTGGGAGGCAACTTTTAGAGTCATCTGTCACTGTCAGTTCAGGCTCTTCAGCACTTACAAGAAGACTATGAATAAAACAAATTCTTTCAGTGGCTTTCATCCCCTGAAATGCATTATTGCAAGGGAAAGAAAGAAAGAAAGAAAAAGAAGAAAAAAAACCCCCAGAAAATAAAGAAAACCAACCACCTGGATAACTGCCAGTATGTTTGTCAGGAGGAAAAAGAGCTTTATAAATTCGGGTTCTGGAAGATATTTTGCTGATTCAGCTTTACTCAACTAGAGATTTTTTAAAATGGAATTTAGAAGCTTGCTTGGATTTGCGTATCCTCTAGTGAAAATGATTGCTCATGAAAAGAAAGTTAAAAAAATTAAACGTAACATTCCATTCATTTATCAAGTTTGAGTGGATGTAGGGAGCTGCTTTATACTCCAGAAAAAAAGCAACTCACTTGGTACCTGGGTTAATCAATATTAACTTGGGATTTGCATAAGCAAACTTTAGTTTAAGTCCAGACTTTTCTTGCTTCACTCCACATTTTCTTGCTGCTATGTTTGGTGCCCACAATTTGAAAAATAACCTCTTGTTATAAAATAATCTCTTTTTTTGGCTTTTCAAAAATGAGATCCAAGTACACGTTTCAAGACAAAATAGATTTGTAAGAAGAGACAGTTTAAACTTTTTTCTTTGCTTTTTATTGTGATAAGAGGCAACTGTGAGTTGGGAAGATACTATAATATCTTCTATATAAACCAGTTTTGTGTATAATTACACAAATATTTTGTGTATGATTACACAAAATCCTCCATCTTTTTCGTTTGTGTGACCTGCCTTCTATTTCCAGTTAATTTTGTCTTGTTGATGTGATGTTTCACTGTTTTCTAATTACATATTTCTAAATGTATTATCTTTATTGTTTCTTGCATGCATTATACCATTTGTCACT
The DNA here is from genome assembly GCA_013397725.1 of Rhagologus leucostigma. Lineage (NCBI taxonomy): Eukaryota > Metazoa > Chordata > Aves > Passeriformes > Rhagologus > Rhagologus leucostigma. The sequence goes on from VZTD01001045.1 coordinate 7,131,967, forward strand.
ATTTTGCCATTGAAACAGATTTCGAATGTGAAATGGTGAATGCACTTTTGAAGACTGACTTGTTGCTCTAGCAAGAATAACGGCTTGTTTAACACGCTGGCAACTCAAATGACTTTTCAGTGGTGAAATGACTCATCACGCCTTTTCCCAGATCTCTCTGTATGGAAACAGGGGTCGCTGTTGGATCAGAGGTCAGGACTGAGGGGATCTGTTTCTGCTGCTGCTTCTGTGAGTCCAGAAGAGCCAGAGAAGGCAACAGTGAAACAGAATGTTTGGTAAAGGCAACACAAGGTGAGGAACAAAACCAGAATTACATGTCTCTTTTGTTTTAGCTGGCAAGATTTTAATGAAGGCTGATCGTTCAAAGAAAACCAGGTACTTTCTTTGTGTCTGATTCTGCAGATTTTCTCGTATAGTCTGTCCTTTTCCTATAAAAGAAATCACACTGACATCACCATGATGAGCGATGTCCATAAAAAATGCAAGCTGGTGAGGTTTTCCTTGACCCTTTGTTTCCTTAGTACCAATTGATGACATATTCATTTCACAGCTGAAAAAAAAAAAAGCTCTGTTTCAACTTGCCTAGGAGTGGAATATTTCAAGTTTCTTTGCGAAGTGAATTTAAAACAAAACTGAGAAGATACCAAAAAAAAAGGGAGGGAATTGTTACCCAGCTTCATTCCGTGCTCAGCTTAAAAAAAAAGCAGTTAAACTATAAGAGATTTTCCTAAAACATGAAGTTTACAAGACCAGGGGAGAGATCAAGAATCATTCCTTAATTGGGATTCTGCTGTCAGATCTGTAGCCCAGAAGAAGGCTCATGCAGAGCTGGGGTTGCCTGCATCTAGATCCAGTAGTATTTTTAAGGTTGGGAATAAAGCGATTCAGTGTAACATCCATTCCTGTGGAAGAGGTGGTTCTATAGAAGGAGATGGAGCTTTTCTTATCTCGGCCCACCAGTACTTTCAGGAAAGGCTTAAAAATTCACATTCAGTAATGCTGTGTTAAAATGATTCACTATTTTTGTTATAAAGAACAAGAGTGCTGAAAAGATTTTTTTCATTGCATTTGTGAAGTACATTGCAAAAAAGTGATATGCAGTGTGTCCCCCAACCCTCCAAACCAGGGGTTTTAGCTTCTAAACTCTTTCTTGGAGGAAGGAGAAGAAGAAAACTTATCCTCAAATTTAGGCATCCATGCAACACAGCCTATATCTTGTACAAGGTTTCTATAGTGTTAACATAAATTGATACATGTATCACATTTTCATAACTGCATTTATTTACTTCACCAGTGATCTATTCCTGCTAAAGTAACACTTAAAGAAAATAATCTGAGAAACCACAACAGGTAGTAATAAAGCAGCCTTGAACCACAATTTATTCCACAACCTTACAATTTTCCAGCACCTGGAAAGAAACTGGATGTTTTGTGCCATGCATTGGAAGTGAATAATACTAGGTTTTGGAGGGGAACAGTATTTATTACTCATTATTTTAAATAAAGTGACAACGTATTAGACATGAAAAAACCAAAACAATCGAAACCAAATAACAAATAACTTGCTAGTTTTCAGACTACCTGTGCTGGTTGCTGTTAAGTTCTACCCTCAAGGTTGGGTGTTTTCATTGTCTGGGACTGCACATCAGCAGAGAGCCATCTTCTGTGATCCCAGACAAAGAGTAATAAAAAATGAAAGGGGAAAACTAAGAGGAATTCCTCAATCTTGAAGGTTTCCCCTGCCCATGGCAGGAGGCAGGTGGGAGCCCTGGTCTGTCTCCGGCCGAGTGACCCCTGGCTCTCTGGCACAGGGCACCACAGAGAGAATCTCTGCTCAAAGTTCCTCCAGGAGACCTCATCCTGCTACACTGTGCAAACTACTCTGAGGAGAGGATCATTATCGTGAATTTAAGTTGGATAAACCCAGGATTTTAGACGATTTCTCCAATCACTACAGAAAGAAAGCATGAGAAATTGCTCTTTGAACAGGCATTTGGACTGCGAGTCCCCATGCAAATCTCTTCCATGTCCAGCCCAAGAATGGTCAAATGAGCAAAAGTAATTTATGTTTTTACATTGCATCTGAGTTTATTTTAGGGATAGAAGAATCAGTTTAAGCGCCATAAGGTGAAATTTGATCCTTCACCTATTGCAGGAACCACACAGGTTTGGAAGAGTTCCAGAAAATACTTTTATTCCTAACATACATTATTCTTAAAGCCAGGAATGGATTTCAAAATGCTGGGATCCGTACTGCAGGAATTATGTTTAAGGCTTCTTGTCTGTATGTAGCTTTTCTTTTCAGAAAGAGTAGAAACAATTTAGGTCTCTCTTGAAGTTTGTTGTAGCAAATTATACTGTTGCTTCTTTCAAAATCCTCTGTGGATACAGCAGCAATTCGGTGTTGGAACTTGTTTATTTCTTTAAACTTCATACCATCCATTTATAATTTACCCTAAGGAGCTCAGCTCCACCCTACTCAAACACTGCCTGTGAATTTCCTCACTCTAAATTGGTTTGGGTATTTTTTTCCCTCCTTGCTTTAGCTAAAGGCTCCACTAGTTACAACATGCAAATAGACAAATAAACCAATAGAAGAGCAAATTTCATGTTTAAAAATTGTACAGTGGCCAAGAGCAAATAAAAGCTGAATAAGGCTTGATTGTTATTTATGAAGGAAGTGATATCGAGATTAATGCATCAGAAATGTGCTTCTACATAATAACGAGCTCTGTAACACAGACTGTAACAAACTAGTAAATAAAATATGAGACTAATCATCCAGTTCAAGTAAGCAGAGGAGACCAGCTCTACAGGCTGATGTGTTTTTCTGTACTTTGCATATCTCTCCTACACATTAAAATAAATACTGAGTGAAAAACAAACACTTGGAAATTACCTTTCGCTGTTTGTTTTGCAGGATTTGCCCTTTCTCTCTCACAGGGTCTCACCTTAGGATGTACAAACAGATTAAAAAATCAGCTCTCGTGGCTTTGCCCAAGAGTTTGCTGAAAGTTTGCTGTCAGCTCATCAAAATAAAGGTGCAGTAGGACAGGTTTCCTTGCTTTGCCAGCTCCTGTTGTTTAATCAGGGGATTAGGGGACTAATTAATAAGAACAGAGCACAAAAGGGAAACTCCATCTTGAGTGATGGGCTTGGGACTGGAGCGGGCTGAGTCTACCAACACAATACGAACAGCCTGGTATGGTCACCAGGGAGCAGTTACTGACGGTGCTACAAGAACCATGAGGAGCAAGGAGATGACACAGAAGATAGGCAGATTAAGCAGTAGAGTTCAAGTACTGATAGAGATGTTTCTGGCTGTGGAGAAGTCTGCAGGACTGCACTGCGTGCTCATGGGGTAGGCATGCTTTGCATTTACATGCGAGTATGGCATACTGTTCTTGTACCACCACCAGGAGCTGCTCCGCAGTAACTACACATGGACGTTTGTAGCATGATGTTAGAATCCAGACCGCTCCAATTTCTCCCCTAGTATTTCCCTCAGCTCTCTGTATGATTTAGAGATTTCATATTGAAATATTGTTTTCTAGGCATTTTATTGCCTGCAAAGTATTTTCTTGCTGGTGTGAACTAACATTTTCTGAACTTTTTATGGTTTGCATAGAGATAGGATTAGGCTTTTTCCTCTAATTTCTATTATTTTGTCTTTATCAGCACCAAGCATCATCTGCCATTGATCAGCACCAAGAGATTCTTCTCCAGAAGGTGGTTAGATTTCGTGTCATTAGACTAAACAGTCCTGGCTATTCTTGTAACATCTACACACCCAGCCACTTTTCTGCTCAGCTCCTTCCTGGCAGTAGGACCTTGTAGCCTGTTTTTCATGAGCTTGCCTTGGGCTCCTTGGACACAGCTACATTTGCAGAAGAAAAGCATTGAGGAAAATTCTTTCAACTACTTATCAGAGAATATTCAAAGAGCTTCTGGCGGATGGACGTGAAGGTGGAGTGAAAGCAAGGACAGTGTGACTTTGGTCTAACCTGTTCCTTTTCCAGAAGTTCAATTACATTCAAAGACAAGGTATTTCAGACTCTTAGGGGAGGAAACACACAGCTCTAATGAAACACTTGCAGGCAGGGAATTAGTTGCCCTGTTGGAAAAACAAAAATATTAGCTGAAATGCTTAATGTGGGAATATGAAGTCAGAGTGACAGGTTACTCAGATAATGGTGGGGTTTATGGCTTTGTGGCTTTTTCAGCAAGAGAAGGTGAAGAAGGCATTCCGCACCTCTCTTAATCACTGTAGGTTTTGCATGTGAGATACTACGACTATTATTATTTCCCTCTCTTTCTTAGTTTTATTTCATACCTATAATTCAATGGAAAGACAGAGTCTTGGTTTCTAGTTCTAGACTGGGAGCACACTCTGCGTCATAACCTCTTTTCATCTTTTCCCAAGAGTCCTAGGAATAGTAATTTTTTTCTCATAGATCCATTTTGTAGCATTCTGAGTGTTCATCAGCATCCCTGAGGCTCGGCAGCTCTGAGTGTGGAAAAATAGAAAGTGTTTGAAACACTAGTACACCATATCACTTAAAAAAGCCTAACTGAGACTTTGCTGGGCCTCAGTTTAGGCTCTCTCTGGCGCTGGGACAGGTTCACAGAGACACCATATCTGGCTGCAGACATCCAGAGGGATCAGGCCCGGATGCTGTGCATTGCACTGCTGCTGAGCTCCCAGACTGAGCTTTGCCTGTGCCAGCTCACCTCCTTGGTCAGCCCATGCCAGGCTGGGCTTAGCACAGCCCTTGGGACTATGCCCCATGAGAAATTTGAACAGTTACCCTGAGTGTATTGGGAAAGGTAAAAGAGCTGTTCTCTGTGAGAAAGCCATGCCTGTTGGCCTCTGTGATGAAAAATGGCCCCTGCCCTGATTTATTTCCCAGCCTAAACAAAGTGAAAGACAGGTTTCACTCCAAATGTATGAAACACATTGCATTTTCAAAATCCAGTATCTTAGCTGTTCTATGTTCTGCTGTTCTGCCAGCTACTGAGCATCACAGTGCATCGTCCTGCCTCTCCAGCAGCTTTCACCAGGCTCACCACTTATTAACAGACTACGTCTCTGGTTGCTGGATTTCTTCAGAGATCACTCAGTGTTGTTTCATAAAGGAGAGGAAGAGCCTTTGCACTCTTAATGAATTTAGTTGTCATCACTTGTCAGCTTTGTGCTCTGAGGTCTCTCTTAGGTAGCGTAATTATCATTATATTTATATATAGGTAATTATAATCTGGGAAGCAGTCCAAATTCTGCTTTTTAAGTAAAATTGGTGAAGCCTATTTGCAGTGACTGGAGCCTCTCAGCACACAGCAGTCTCACTGGCAGCACCGCAGTGGCTGTGGGAGGATGTGCCGTGTGGATATAAGAGACCCTTTTTCCTGCTCAGTTACAGCCAGGGGTCATTTCCTGTTCTATCTGGCATTCCCCAAAACACCCTTATCTTCAGATATTCTAGCCTGAACACTGTAGTCAGGAAAAAGGACAAAAATAATCCCTGATTATGCAGGCTGGGGGAATGGGAAGCTCATTAGGCTGTCAGGCATGTGCTCCAACTCCACCACTGCTGCCAGGCTGATTTTCCCTGTACCAACAGACATGGGTCTCACAGTCCTCACAGAAACAAGAGTCACACAAGATGGTTTCTACAGAGCAGCTTTGGTTTCAAGTCCCACCATCATTCATGCCACGGCAGTGGTTTCACAGGGCTCTGCAGAGCCAAAACAGCACCATGCCCACCCTGCCTGCTTCTCCTTAACAGTTTAGTAGTTTAGGGGTTACAGTGGTAGTACTGGGCTGATGGTTGGACTTGATGATCTAAAAGGTGTCTTCCAACCTTGATGATTCTATGGTTCCTGACCTGATCTTCAGCTATAAATGCCATTTTGATGATTTCATTGTCCTCAGGGGCCCAAAACACATTTTCAGGTGAAAAAATCCTCTGGAAATATCTCTAACCATTCCTACTGGAGTGTGCAGCATCACCACTAGCTGCTGCCTCTACAGTTAGTTGCACCTTCTGCCATGTCATGTTAGAGAAATGCAGGGTGCCCTTGGGTTTTGCAGACTGTGGGTGAAACACTGGGACTCTTTGCTACTCATCCAGACAGCATTGCTCTAACATTAGAAAGTGCTGATCTCCATTTCCACCCACAGTGCAAAAACCGAAATATTTTCTGAACTATGAGGAGGCTGAGAGACTTGGAACTAAAACTATTCCCACAGCTGCCACTCTCACTGATGAAAAAGGTTGTCAAAATTGTCTTATTCTGAAAATTTTAACCAACAGAGCATGCTGTCAGCACAGACTGGGACAGGGAAGAGTCCTGGGGTAGTCATGGAGCATAGTGCTGGAGTGCTGGGTTGCTGGGCTTCTCATGGGTGGATATCACTGGGTGCCAATGGGTTGCTTCTTGGGAAAGGGGGTGAAGGGAAACCTTTGGCCTTGTTTGGAAGAGGGTATTCTCATACTCTTTCCTTGCTTTCTCACCCAACTGCATGCTGTATAAACCCCGCAGATGCCAGACATGTATCAACATTTGGGTTGCTGGAGGCGTATTGCCCCTATTTACTGTTTATGGGCATATTGCCCATATTTACTGCTCTGCAACCAAGATTGCTTCCTGTCCTAATCCGTGACCTCAATCTATTGTATGGATTGAGGCAAGGCTCTCTTGGAAAGGGCTTGCCTTTTTCATATACTGTAACCTTTGATCAGATGGTTTGTTCAGCCTCAAGGCAGCATTTTTCTAAAATACAGAAGTGATTAGCCTTGCTGATCCATTGGTAGGAACCTGGCGGCTATTGGAGTTCATTCAATGACATCTCTTCTCAGGTGAGCTCTGCAGTGTGGTTCTCCTGGTCCTGGGCAGTGGAGTGCAAAGCGAGCTATTGGTGTCCTCCCCGGCTGCACCAGGCAAAGTATTGCCAGGAGGATGGAGGGGATCCTGCCCCTCTGCTCAGCACTGGAGACCCTACACCTGGAGTGTGGGGTCCAGTTCTGCTCTCCCCTATACAGGAGAGACATGGACATGCTGGAGACAGCTCAGTGAGGAGCTATGGAGACGAAATGGCTAGATCACCTCTCCTGTGAGGAAAGGCTGAGGGAGCTAGGACTGTTCAGCCTGGAGAAGAGAAGGCTCAGGGGGATCTTAGATCTCATCAGTGTATACAGATACCTGAAGGGAGGGTGCACAGAGGATGGAGGTGGGCTCTTCTCAGCAGTGCCCAGTGACAGAACCAGAGGCGAGGGGCACAAACTGAAACACAGGAGGCTCCCTCTGAACATCAAGAAAACACCTCACTGAGAGGGCGACTGAGCACTGGCACAGGCTGCCCAGGAGTCTCCATCTCATGAAGTCTCTGTCCTTGGAGATACTGAAAGGCCATCTGACCATGGGCCTGGCCAACAAGCTGTAGCTGACCTTTTTTGGGCGGAGGCTTGAACCGGGCACTTCCGGAGATCCTTTCCAACTTCAGCCGTTCTGTGGTTCAAAACAGGACAGCAAACAGTGGAAAAAGAGCAGGATAAAACAGGGCAAGGAAGATAGAGCAAGGTAAATTACTGAGGCAGAACAGAAAAGAGGGATGGGACTTCCAGGAGGGAGCACCAGTTAGTCTTCCCTTTCTTCTAGCCCCATCTGAAACCAATCTCTCTTAGGACTTACTGAGATATAATGCTGCAGTAGAAAGTGGTTGCAAAGTGGAAAATCACAATAATCTCACAATTTGGCAGGCTTCCTACCCAGTGCTGAACTTCTCAGGATGGTTGTCATGGGTTGTAGTCAACCTGTGCCGAGCTATCCCATCCTCCTGTAACTCCGAGCTAGTGAAACCTGGAAGTGCTGGAAGAGCTGCCCAGTATCAGCCCTGTCACTGCACTTCATCACCCAGGTGCAGAGGCTTCCTTTGGATGTGCAGAGGTGATGACAGGGTGTTCCAAGAGACATGGCTCCTAATCAAGCATTTTTCTGTGGTTTTCCCTCTGCCTTGGAGTCTGAATCCCAGGAACTGGAACTGCTTTGGGGCACGAGCTTGCAGTACTGCAGTGGTCAGTCAGAAGCAGAAGGCACATCAAACACATGGAGTGCTGGGTGCATCTTCCTGGCAGCCCTCGCTGGTGGTGTTCATTTAGATTGTTCTATTATCCACTGACAGTTTTGCTAATTGAGATGTGCTGGGATGTGATAGTCACAGCTGGCGTGATGTCTGCTGGCAGGTCCGAGCCCAGTTTCTTTGCTTGGGTTGGATTGCTTCTATATTACTACAACTAGCAGTGTCATTGCAAGGGTTTATCTGGTGCCACTGGCTTATCTGAAAGCCATGCAGACCTGTCTTCTTCCTCTTGGTGTTGCCTGAGGCTGGCTGTGTAGTGAAGACCATGCCCACAGGTGGGGTGGCCATGGCAGGCTGTACTCAGCACCTCTTGGGCTGAGCCTGCCAAGCACAAGTGCTCACTGTGGACCGTGATCAGGGTTTCAGTGCTGTGGGAGCACTGGCTGCCCTGAGACACAATCTGACTGAAAGGTGCAGGCAGATAGGACCTTCCAACAGGTCTTTTCCATGTCTGGGGCAGGTTTTGCCTACACTCACAGGAAGAGAGCAGCTTGAGCCACTCTGGGTCTGGTAAAGAAAACCATCCCAAAATGTAAAAATGTATAGTACAAAAGTAGAGTCTTGCTGATTTAAATAATTATTCCTGCTAATTATTCACACAAAAGCACACAGAACCAAATAAAATGAACTTTACTGCCTTTGCAAAGTCAAGCTCTCAAGAATATGCCAGAATTAAGGTGAGCTTTACATGCTATGTATGCCAGATTTAAGGTGAGCTATACATGCTATACAGACTTCTTAAGTACACGTAATATGGGAATTTGCTGCAGTTTATCAGTGTTGCACTTGTTGTACACTGTGGACTTAGTAATAGAAAGGATTTTAGCTCTCTTTCACGTTTAGTTGAGGCTTTTCTGGCTAGCTGTCTCCATTCCTGCTATAGACGCTATAGATAACTCCTGCTGAGGTTTGAAATGTTGTCTAGTGGGAGATGAGATGTGTTCCAGCAAATGCTTAGTAGCCTTTGGTGTTTTTCCTCAAATGTGGAATGTACTGGATGTAAATGATACCAAAAAATCAAGAATAAGCAGACCAAAGAGCTTGCTTGTTGCCCTGTCTCTGGCAGTGACAGGTCCTGCAGGCAGAGCAAAAGGAGGCGACAAGAAGGTGCTTGTGCTTCACGGAAGTGCTTGCACACTGCAACTATTTGTGGTCCAAAGACTTCCTTACCATAAGTAACACCTTCATTTTTAATAGTGACGAATGGACTTTTCTTCCAGGAATTTGGCTGATTGCTTTCTGAACTGTGCAATCTTTGGCATCCTCCCACAAACTGCTGTGAAACTTCAGCACTCATTGCATGATAAACCCTCTCTTTCCTTCCCTGTAGCATCTGCCACCTGCTCGGGGTTGCAGACACCCTCAGACAGTGCTCTGCTCCCGTCCTTCAACCTGCTCAAGACTTCACCCGCACAGTCTCCTCTGCCCAGTTATTTATTTTCAGGGCTAAGGGCTACAGTTTTTTCTGTAACTGATTTTCACATTTATATTTGCCTTGAAATGGGGGCTCAGAACTGTGCATCTTGTTTTGATTTGCTTGTTTACATTCTGTCTCTGCATCTTGGAAGCTACAACTGGGTTTGCTGATGTGTTTGACTTATACTTCCCTATCTTTTATCTGCAATTTCACCTGCCATTTTATTGTCCAGCTTCTGTGTATTCTGGAACCCTTCTGCAACTGCTGAAGTAACTTTTGCCCTTATTACTTTGGACATGCTGCATATAGTTGACTGACTTTACCCAATATCCCAGGTCTATTATTCACCTTCATTTGCGGATTTTATAGAAACTGGTCGCTCAGAGGAGCCACAGCATACGTCAGTGCAGGACTCCAGCTGGGGCTCCTCTTCCCTGTGAATAATGCTGCTGTATTCCTGGGTTTTGCCAATTGCTTGCTCACATGAAAACACTCTCTCTTACTCTCTCTTAATCTATGGCAGCTATTTTACAAACTGCTGTTGAAGGATTTCCCCAGTGCCTTTTGAAAATCGAATTGACTGTATCTTTTGGGTTTTGCTTGTCTATTAACACCAGTTTGTTGATGGCTTCAAAGGAATCTTACAGATACGTGAGTCATGACTGCTGATGCTGACTGTGATGAATGTATCTTGTTTATTCACATATCCACACCACCAGTCCATTCCAATAGTTTCTTGACCCTACTGTGGAATGGGGAAAAAAAGATGAGTGCCCACATAGTAAAAGCTTAGAGTGCTTTTCATGTTTATATATATCCTTATCCAAAAATATTGCCTGCTGCAGCCAAGGAAAAACTGGGAATCATGCAATTCATCTTCTAGCCACCAGGTAGAGGCAAAAACCGTTGCAAAACAGCCACAGGTGATAAAACGCCTATTTCCAAAATAGCAGTCTGATTGACATCAAAAGAAAGCTTCTGACCAATCTGTTTTCATGGTTCTTAAAATAGGTTTAGCCAAATTCATATATAAAAATTAATTTTGAATCTCATTAGCTCTGCAGTCATCTACTTAATTAGAAAGCCATTGCAGTCAATCTGTATGAAGCACATTCTAATTATCTCTTTCTACTCAGTACACGAAAAATTAATCATAGTAGAGTTGCTCTACCTTTTAATACAATGAAAACAAAATTTGAGTAACTGTTTGGTCTCTCAAAGAGCATCCGAAGAGCATCCAATGAAGCTCTTTAAGAGCATCCAATGAAGCTCTTTAGTAGGAGGTTTTTTCTTTTTTTTTTTTTGTGTAGGAAGATTTAATAATTTGCCTTTGAAGAGTTTTCTAAATCACAGATTTTTCAAGTCTGGCCTTCCAAAAAGAGTCATTGAAAAAGGGGCCAAATCTTGGCACCAATATTCAAAGGTATTAAACCTTAGATGTCCACAACAGTATGTATATTATATTAATGATCTTTTCATGACTTTTTATCAGTTTTACTTACATGGAGCAGAAACACAAGCAAATGTAAGTTAATGGGAAACTGAGGACAAAGTTTACATGGATTATTTACTCTCTGTACAGGAGCAGCAAAAATCCTGATCTTCCAAATACATAAATCTTTTCTGAACCTTATATATGAGCTGTACCTGTTATCATTCACATTGCAGCAGCTCACTGAAGTCCCTCATGTGGATCAGGACCCCATTACACTCTCATTAGACCTTGCACATATAAGCTCAAATGAGAGCACTCATAATACATGTCTGTCTTGGCAGAGCAAGGCTGTAGATATTCAACTGTCCCCCATAATTACAGCACAAAGAACTGCTCATTCACCAGTCAAAAAAAAAAAAAAAAGCGCAAAGCAACTCAAAAACTCAAACCACCCACCCCCCCTGAAACCCAAAGGGTGTAAATGATAAGCCCAGTCCCACATCTGAAGGGTGCTGTGGACACCCCAGGATGGGGATGTGGGATGTGACTACACCAGCCACGTGCTGCTGCAGGGGGTCCCGGCATGGCCACACAAGACCATCTCTGCCATCCCAGTGCAGCACGCAGCACTGGGAGGTGCACATGGCTCAGCAGCACGCTGATGGCACTCAGCAGGGTGACACTGCTATTGAAAAGCAGCCTCTGGGTTTCTTTTCCTGCCATTTCCCTGCTGCTGTAGATCCCTGAGAGCCTGGGATCTGGTCACCTCTCTGGACCGCGGTGTTTCGGTCTGAAGCCCCAGGGCTTCAAATGCATCTTGTTCCATTAGCTGGTGATTGCTCTGACCATGTTGTGCAGGGTGAGACCAGCCAGCCAGTCAGTCCTTCCAGTGTCCTCACTGTGATATGTTTGCACCAGTGATGTACTGTGTATGAAAATATTTTTCATAATCTGAAAGCTGCACAAGAAAAGCAGAAACTTCTTTTTTGTCTGATTCCCTAGCGAGAACAACCCAGAGAAGGGCAGGATGATCCAGCACTTCTAGGCTTTGGCAAAAGAAGATACAGGCTATATCTATCTTTATGGATGAAGGAGAGGGGTGAACACATGATGATGAGGAGGAGGACAAGGAGGAGAAGAGCTGCTGGAGTAGGAGCCATTTTTGGGACAGCCTGGGAGGCAGAGGAGAGTGCTTGAGGTCCTTGACAGCTGAGGAGTGAGGTGAAGCAGTGGGAGCCTGTGAGGCTGGTCCTGGCTTCCAGGGAATTTGAGCAATGATGCTTGTGAGGGGTGGGGTCCTGGAGGAAAGATGGTAGAATAACAGCAATGTATAGGAAAAGCAGCCTGGAGGAAAGACTTAATTTTTTTTTTTTTAGATTTCCTGATACTTTGAAGTCTTAGATAAGTGATAAAAAGGATTGATTGTACATGTAAAAATCTTTTAAACATAAATCGTTGACCAATTTTTGGACCAAGTCTAGATCCAGCCACCTCTAAACTTCCCTCAAAATAGGAGTTTAGAATGCAAGAGGGTCCTCTCTGAACCTCAGGACTCAATTGGAAAGCCTCTCTGACAGTTTTGTCTTACTCTGTCCTCTATGCAGCAAATAACCAAGTGTACCTTGCCACTGAATTCGTTAAACTGCTGTCACATTTGCTAACAAACTTTTTGAAATTGCTGTTTAGTATCAATAAACATATTGATACTTCTTTGTTTCAAGTGAAGTGCATCACTCCATCTGCAACAAGGTGTGCCCAAGTTCTTCACTGTACTTAAAATAAAGTGCGTGTTCTCACATTACAAGCCTGTGTTGCCTGCCTGGTCCAAAAATCAGCATGGATTTTATTTCTGTGCCCACTTCGCTCTAAGAGCAGGTGGTTTTGAAGCTGTCAGAGGGATGGAGGAGGAAAGCTGGAAGGAGCTGGGCTCTCCTCCCTTGGTACACACAATTAAGGAGAACAAATATTTATCATTAACTTGTGACTCTTCCAGCCTGCATATGAGGAAGATTTATACTACTCAAAGAACTGTGTAATTAAGTGCTACTAATCCCCCAAACTCCCACTGTAGTAGGATCATGTTAGTTTTAGGGAGAGATGCAGCATGTCAGATTCTGTTCCCACAGGTACCTCGTGAAGTAAGTTGCAAAGCATTTGATAAGACTTGCAAGAAGAATCAAAAGAACCCAAATCTCTGGGATCTAAACACAGCCTGCTCTGCTGCATGAGGAAGGCACCATGCTCTGCTAGCTAGATCCTAGCTCCTTCAGCATCAGGAGAACAGACACAGGCTTCAAAAACCTGTCCCTAATCCTCTGCTGCCTCTGTGTGAGTGTATAGATTCGTCTGCCTCAGGGCATCTCCAAATCAGGGTAGAGGAGAGAACCGGCAGTCCCACCTTCAAAATCATGGCACTGGATGAAGTGAACACCCGCTTTCTGGGATCAAAACTCTGCTGCAGAATATGCCCATGGGAGATATGAGCACCATGGATTTGCCCAGTGCTGTTAGGCAGAAGAAACACTGGAGGGACAGCAGGGATGGCTGAATACAATGCTTGGTCAGTCTGTGACAATACTTAACCACTTTCCATAAGCTTCAGGAATCTGTGCTCTCCTCACTCCTTTTCTTTTGGGAGGCAGGGTGAGAGGAAGGATAATTTTCGTGTTTTGTTTCTAACCAGAAGATGAAAAGGTATGAGTAGGCCATTCCACGACCCCTGGCACTAGATCTGAGCTGAATACCTGAGAAGCTGCTGGCTGAACTTGCCCAGCTTCGTGCTGCTCCTGTGGCTCAGCGCAAGGGAAACCCCACCAGGTGGCTCAGTGACTTCCTTATGGTGCCAGCCCTATTCAGTAAACAGGTAAAGCTGAAGCTCCTGGAGTCCAAGACTATTCTCAAGCTGCTGCCTGTGCCCACAATCTCCAAACAGCAGAGAGACAACTTCTTCCAGGACAGATATGGGAATGGCAAAAAACTTCTGACAGCAGCTGCAGGCAGGACAGAGGTGTGTAACCAATGTCAGGTGCCTGCGAAAACTGTCTGCAAAACTTGCACACTCTATTTCTTCTTTTTTCCCTGCAGATGGGTTTATCTTGCACTCTGTGGGATTCAGAAAGAAGCACTGAGTTTTCTCTTCCAGTGGCAAGGCTTCCTGTGGGGAAGGCAAGGCAGCTGTGCCAGTTGAGTGAGAACAGAGCCACAGCATAATCTTCTCAAGGGGCTCTCCACTTGTCCAAGAGGGCATGACCCAAGTCCCTGACATCCTGCTTTCAGATAAACCCTGCTGAGAGGTGACCCAAGCAAAGTTTCTGCCCTAAAATACACAGAGATGGTAGATGGAAGCCTGGAAGGGCTGTAGCTCCGGAAGGGCTTTTGGCTGTCCCTGTGAGCATCAGGTCTGTGGAGAGGACACATCTATGCCAGCCTGAGCTGAATGAGCTTCATACTGAGCTGAATCAGATGTTGTTCAGCATCTCTCAGCCCAGCAGCTTACCATAGCAAATAGGTAATTTACACAGAACTGCTGGTGGGAGGGTCAAGAATGTGAATCCTGGGGGATGCACAGCCATCAGACACTGCTGGATGGGTTCTTTGTGGATCTGTGTTCCCCCCCGCCACGTCTTACCTTCTATAGCCTTGCCTAACTTCAGATATTGTTCTTCAAGGAAGGTTTTCAGGCTCCTTCCATTGTAAAATGAGAGAAGTGTGCACTCCTGGGGTATAGGTCACTTCCTCCCAGTGCAGGTCCGCTGGCTCACAGAATGGAAATTGCTCTTAACTCCAGTGATGAGAGATACCAGCACATCAGATACCCATCATCCAGGCAGAGAGGAGTAAAGCAAAACAATGTTCCTTCATCCATGCTGGGTTTTTGCAGCTGACAGCATGTGTGGGGACTACAACTCCTCCCTCAACAGTACTGTTAAAACTTACCTCCTGCATTGTGGTGGCATGATGAGCAATCTTTTGAGGCCTTTTCACCTGTAGATTGTGATTGAGGGGCTTTGAGATGGACAAACCCCTCATTTCTTCAAGTTTAATCTGCTTCTGGAGACAGGAGCTCAGAGGGAGAGGAGATGGTACCTCCTTGCCTGTTAGGGAAGAGCTGGATAAAGCCGCCTGCAGTGAGGAGCAGAAGAAAGAGGGGGGACACTTGAGCAAAGTGTTGGTGAGGGTAAGGTAGCAGAGCCAGGAATAAGCCCTTGCCTGCAGCTCCCGTGGCACCTGGCAGGGTCCCTTGGCACTCCTCGCCGTGCCTTGCCATCCTGCCAGCCTGTCCTGTGCCTGGGAGCAGTCTCTCTGGAAGAGAAGCTGTTTTCTTTGGTGTTGAGACTTGCTCTCCTTTGAATTATTTTAACATTGCTGAAATAAAAATAAAATAATTGCGATGAAACCTTTCAGGTTTATTTCAGCCCTGACATAAGCTGGCTGAGTTTCAGTTAACTGATTTATACCAAATACTGCTCTGCCATACCCACAGCTTACATTTATCTATGAAAATGAAAATAACTGTCAGCGGCAGGTTTAAGCCAGCTTACACAGGAGCTGCTGGAAGGAGCTGTGTGTGTGTTGCCTTTCAGGGTCAGGGCTTTGGACTGGATTGCTGGAGAGTGTTTGCTGTGTCCAAGGCCTCTTCCCCTTTGGCTGTCTCAGTGACCCAGCTTGTCAGGATGTCACGGGCACCATTTCAGCTCGGGGTTCAAAACCCAGATGATATCACACTCATTCCTGCAAGGACAAGGTGGTACCATCTTCAGCTGTGTGACTCAGCACTCTGGCGGAAGTGTCTTGGCTGGATGACTTGAAGGAGAGAACTAAATCTCAGATGATGAAAAATTACTTTTTCCACCTTGCTAAAAATAATTTAAGTTTTTAATGAAATCTCACTTAATTATAGCCCGAGAATCCAAGTAAGATCTTTCACTGGGGCTTACTGAGCACAGCAACTGGGTCTCTAGCAAGACACACAGGATATAACACATGGTATGGTTTAGACTGTGCACATCCACAGCTTAAATCTTGATTGTGAGGGCTCACTGACAAAGCCAGGGAGATGCCAGCACAGGAGAAGAGCAGCCCTCCACAGTGAAACACAACCTGTGTCATGAAATCCCACAAGTGAGCAGAGATGTCAGTTCAACCACGTCTTCCAGTAAATCTTTTATAGTACCCAGTCAAACCTTACCCCTGGCTGACTCCAGGGGATGGAGAAGACTGCCTGATATGGCTGCTACCTCTTCTGGGTCATCATGTGACAAGTGCAGAAATGTGACATAACCACAAAATGGAGAGGACACCATTTTCAGTGCTGGAAAGAGTTTCACTGTTAAACTGCCTTCAAGGACAGGCAAAAGACCAATTATGAAGGTTGATAACAGCAACAACAGATTAGTACTACTGCTAGTGCTTGGATCATCCAACCCAGCTAACATATCTGTTTTGAAACTAGAATGAGAAGCAGAGGTTGGATTTTCACCCACTGCAGGCACTTAGCTGTGGTAAAGAGATGTGTGGAAGATTTAAATAATAGTACTGCTGTATCTAATTTCCAAGGAGCTCTCACCCTTGGCTGTCTCCTAAACTAATCTCTTGTCCAAAAATATTAGAAAGCAAAAGTGCACTTGGTGGGGAGCCTGGAAGAGATGGCACTCACTGGGGAATGGATTTCTGCTCCGAGTCACACACATTTTCTCATTAATCATTTACATTATAAAAACAGTTTCTAGGGTACTGATCCGTTATCCTTTGCTTCAGAAGTGCTTGCTTCTTCCTACATGTATTTTCTCTGATTTCTTTTTTCCAAATAGCAGCACAGCCTCAGCAGCAGGGTAGAAAGGCGTGCCTCAGGTTAGGAATAGGAGTAATGGCAGGGCTAGTGGTCATGTGCTGGGAAGCAGTTGGCTGCAGCCAGCATTTCCTCTGCTGCTAGCAGGTAAGAGTCTTGTTTCCCACACAGCCAACCAGATGGAAGAAAGCAGAGTGCTTTTTTTTTCTTTTTTCCTGAGCTATAGCATTAAGTGAGCAAGCAGTGGCTCTCTGCTCTTGCATTTCCTAAGACAGCTTGATAGAGACAAACTGAAAGAACATCAGTAGAAAGTTGTTCTGCCCTGTACAGGCACAGATGCTTTGGCATCTTTGTTCCCAGAAGCAAAACTGTTGATATTAAGGTTCCCTTTACATTTTTCCTGGCAACTTTCAGAGCTGTTGCCTGCTTAGGCCTTGACAGGTGTGTAGCTGGGTGTCAAAGTTACCCACAGCCAGGTTAAACCCTGAAGAAAACATGAAGAATTTTATCAAAATGGTAAATTATAAGCAAAACAAACAAACAAACAAACAAAACCCCCCACAAGCAGAAGCAACAGCAAAAGCAAAAGAAAAACCAAAACCAAAACAAAAAAAAAAGAGGAAAAACCTCCAAAGTCTGAGCATTTCTTTCTGAACACTCTGAACTGACTATTCATTCACGTGAATAGGGCAGACTTTCTGTCCTACCTTTACCTACGGAAGGCTCCTTGCCTGGACCAGCAGGTATGGGCTGTTTCTGAGGATGCTGCAAGCTCCACAGCAGCTGGTGGGGTGGGATAAGACTTCTTCCTGCAGTTTCTTTGTATCTAGTGTAACTTTCCCATAAAGCAGAGAGCTACTGTTGCTTGCAAACTTGCATCTATTTAGTCTTTTGTTATGAAAATTCTTCTTGCCGTCTACGCACTTCTAATCCCTTTAAAATATGTCTGAGCCTTTGGTTGCTGTGATACCCCCTTTGGCATGGAGGACCTCCTGCTCACCCTTCATGGCCCGCAGCTGCTTGCACTGAGCTCTCTGCTGCTGCTGTTCAGGGGTGTTCAGTGTCCGGCCCTATAGTCAAGGTATCACAGGAGGTGATCGATCAGCTATGCTGGGGAAGATGCTGGCTCTGAAAGAGAGAGGGTGCATGCAATGTCCCGTGATTCCTGAGCTCTACGTTTTCCATTTAAAGACACTTAAATGCCAGAAAGAGCATTTCAGGCATATGTTTAGGGAACTGACAGAATCAGGGGTTTGTAAGAACTTTTGTCCCCTTGTATTTAAAACCTGAGAAGAGGCGTGATGCGAAGAGGCGCGAGATGCCTGCTGCTGTGCTATAAAGGCTTCTTTGTGCTGAATCATCCGGGCTAAAAAGAGCTTGGGCTCTTTCCTGCTAAGTGGCCAGTGACTGATGGCGGACCCCACTGAGACAGCTTTTGTTAGCCAAGACGAGCTGCAGCGTGAGGTGTCTCGGTCCTTTCACTACAAAGCAAGCTGCAAAAGGCACTGAGGGATGAATTCGGATTTTCTTCTTTTGCTCTACCATGGAGTTTTCCACTTAAAGCTGCAGTTGTTTGGCTCTAACCCAGGGCAGAGTGCAAGTCAGTATGGGAGCAGCATGGACTTGATGTGAGTTCATGTGGGTGTAGCATTTGCAGGGTGTTTGTGGAAGGGACGGGAAGATCCTCCATCTCTGACGTTAATACTTAGATGTGACTTTTTATTACCTTGATGACAGGAGAAATTAGCTGTGAGATACATGTTCATCCCAAAAAAGTAACCTCCCAACAAAGCAACCATCTTCCTCTCAACATGCTCAGGCAGCCCTCGCTTTTAGGCTTCCCACTTTGCTAGAACTTAGTTGTGCCTCAGAAAGCTTTGTGCAAGAGCAGATTTTATTGGGATGGAGCAGTTCAGTAGCCTGTTTCCACCAGTGCCTGCAAGACCAGGCTTCCTTGAATGCCTTGAATACTACAGCAATCCAAACAAACCAAAAGCCTACCAAAAAAAAAAAAAAAANAAGGCAAATTTCAATACCCCCACATTTCCTTCTTTTCAGTGAAATTCAGTGTAGTGCACTTATGTTCCCTCTTCTTTTGTTTTTTTTCCAGACAGTCTCAGGCAAAGATTGGAGACTGGGTGCTTGTATCAACTGCACTCACAGCTCTCCCATCCAGAGCTACATTTTTCAGAGGCAGGTGTGGTATTCACTAGAATGTGTTGAGTCTGTGGGGCAGATTAGGTCAGAAACATCTCCTGGTTTATTTGAAAAGTTGTGCTGTAGATGTACCTAAAAGATGTACCTAAATGATTGATGAGCAGCCACAGTGTAGCAAACTCAACACAGATCCCTATAGGAGGGTGACTTTGTCTCCTTATCGGCAGGTGAAGCCATTTTAAAGCAGCACCCTCATGCGATGGCTGAATCCAAGCTGTCTGACCAGCACACAGGATATGCGTTGTCCATTTGCAATTACTTGGAGCATGAGGGATGATGCCCTCATGTCTGCAACACATTTCCTGTGTTGCTCTGGAATTGGTGACATGTGCTGGCTCTGGATGTGTCTTTTGTACCTTTTCCGGTAGCAACTACACTGTCCATCCTCCTCCACCCCGGCAGTTACCAGGTTTCAGTCCCTGCCCTTCATTTCCCGTGTCCCAAACAGCAGCACACTGTATGTGTTGGCATCTTGGTGAGCTCCTCAGTGAGTTCCCACCAGCATCTGTCACTCTTGCAGCATTCACTTAGTCTCCTGCCTTTGGTCCCTTCTGATGCCTCACACCCACCCATTGCCATTCCTTTCTCATTCCTACCAATCTTCCAATTTCTAGTGCTATTAGAATATTTTTCTTTTATTAGAAGACAGTTAAATCTGTAAGAATTTTTTTTCTGAATGAATTTCTGTAAAAGACTTTTTTTTTGTCAGGGGGTGGAATTAGCATTACGGACATTAAAAGGCAGGAAATGATGTATTTTTTTAAAAAATTGACTGCTTCAAGGGAGAAAATGAGATATGTTTTTGAGAACAGCTTTCCATTATATGAGAAGGCAGAAGCTCCATTCCCCATTCTCACACCCTCTGTGTTTATTAACCCTAACTCTTTTAGAAACAAAACATCTCTCACATCTTTCATGTAAGTCAGGGTAACAGAATTCACGTAACCATCAAAGCAAGTGCAGGACCTACATAGAAAAGTGAGGTAAAAAACTTTCTTTTATGCTTAGTTCTAAGCTCCATAGGCATAAGAAAACTGCCTGAAACTTTTTACAGTTCATGTGTAGTCCAAGTCAGACTTTACATGAGTGTATGGAGACAACCTGGACCAGTCCTTTGGTGCATCCAGACCAAAATCTTGTTTCCAGCAGCAGCTGTGACAGAATAGGCAAGAAAGACTGTAGGAATAGGACAGACACATACAGTCGCTTCCTCTTTGTATTCTCTCAGCCTATAATATTTTCAGCATAGTTTATAAGTTTTTAGCAAGTCTTAAAGGATTTCTCTCCCAGCAGTCTGCCCTTGAACCAATTCTAGCATCTCCAACATCCATTGGCAAAGCCTCTACAGGTGGACTACTCATTGCATGAAGGGCTGCTCCTCTTAATTCAAATGTCATCCTCTCATAATTTCTTTGATGTTCCTGAGTTCTTCTACTTGGTTCTGCCAACAGCCATAGTCCTGTAGCACCTGAGTCCAATTAACGGTCTTTGAATAACCAGTCAGTAATAATTAGATAATAACTGAATAATTTAAAAAAAAAAAAAAGTTATCTCCCAACATCCTGGAGAAGCATGACCATAGGGCTATGCTCTACCTTTTATAACCTGGTTTGGGTCTTCCTGAAACCTTGGTGTTAGCTCTGTTTGGAAAGTGCACTGTGGGTGTGTCTCTGGAAAGGGGTATCAAAATGGAAATCAGTACAAGCAGCAAAATTTATTTCTTTGGAAATAAATACTTCAGATCAGTTAGTTATAAGTTGAGGTTTTTTCTCCAAATACTGATTTTCCCAATTATGTTAAGCTTGTGAGTATTTCTTTAGAGACATTAGAAACATTTTTAGCTCTGATTTCTGTTATATGCCATATCTGAAGTCTTAGCTTGTTTTTCCAGCAGACAGTGTCCAGCATGGCACATGCATTTCCCACTCCAGCATTATGATGCTGATGTCCAACAGGTAATACATTCACTGGAGTGTATTTACCAATTATTCCTTAAAAGGAAGATCTTTTTCTTTCTGGGGTTTTCAGATGCTACATCTCATTCCATGTTTGTTGCCTATAAACTCCTCACAGTCCCAAGAAAAGACATTTCTAGTGTTAGCAACTGTTAATTCAGATCAACAGAAATTCTGAATGTGCATAAAACACTTCTTTGACCACAGAATCTCACATTGTTCAGTCCAAACTGTTCCTGCTTGGGGGTAAATGATGGGTGCCAGGCAGAGCACACCCCAACCAGGAGTGTGGCAAGGACAGGTTGCAGGCTCAGCTCTGCCTGGGACAAGATCATTGGAAAGGCTTGAGAAAAAAAGTTGTTTATGTTGCACTAATCTTTGGGGTGAGTGACACCCCATGAAGTCTCATGGTGGCAGCCTGTGACATCCCTTCAGCGTGGGGCTCCTCTGGTTTTTGACTGACCCTCTGTCAGGACCAGCTGTGCTCCCTCTCTGCTGGAAGGGTGGTTGCTGTCATCCCAGGTCTGGAGGAAATATCACAGAGAAGGAGAAATGCAGGACTTTTGGGAACACCAGTGGTAAAGCAGAAGCAAAGACACCCTGACAGCTGGGTCCCATTGACTTCCAACAGGTTGGAAATTACATTTTATTTAGACATTTAACAGAAAGCAGGTAATTAGCTCTGCGGTCATAAACTAGCAGCAATATAACATGGATCATACTTGATGTAACACTTATTGTCAGAAAAACTCGTACATAAGCCCACAAGATACCATGCACGGAGTAAGCATGAAAGATTGCTCCCCAGGTGGTGGTCCCAGGAAACTCTCCAAATTCTGTCAGATAGTGATTTTTATTATGTAGTTCCCATTCTTCCTTTCCCTGTAAACAATTTGATCTGGATGTAAACCATCAGGAAATGCTATGATGGGACAAATGCTCAGGGCTGTGCAGAGGCCATGCTGAACTCTACTCCAGGGGTGGCAGGACTTGGGGCTACCCACTTGGCTGCCTGTCACCAGAGCGAAGGGTGCACAGGCCACACAGCTCTGCTGGGCAGGGCTCTTTAGTGTGCCTCTGTGGGACACACAGTCGTGTCCAGGACAGGCACTTGTCCTCCACACTTGTTTTTCCTTGTTTTCCCCATGCTTGACTAAAAACCTATCTGTCCTGAGCAGGAGCAAGACTCCATGCAGGTGGTCACTCAGTTCCTCTAGAGACTGAACTCTGCTGTGAAAGGCAGATGGACTTTAAGCCCTTCTAGGGAAGCAGACGGGAAAATCAGAAGATGATCTATAGCAGCTTCTTTTCTCTCTTGAATTGTACATGAAAACAACTCAGTGCAGTGATGTCCTTGGGGTTAATATGAGGTTAATATCAAGGCTGTGTTACCTTTTTCATCTTCCTTTCCAACTTTCATTATGTAGTTGATTTACTTTTTAAATTGGCAAAACATAGGCATGGCCCAGAGATGCTTCTGGGACTGCAGCAGGAATCAGGTAGGGACAGTGGGACTTGGTATATTATCTTCAGTTTTAAAACATTTTCTCAATTCCAGAGCTGGAAATATGTATTCTTTAAAACCACAGATCCTGTAGCGCAGAATCCATCTTCTGCAGCAAACCTCCTTACCAGGAAACTGTGAAGTATGTCACACCTCAGATTACTTAGTGGACAATAGATTCTTGAAATTTTAGACCACTTTCTGTTGCCTCTATTAAGGCTCAGCCCAAGCTCATCACGTTCAAACTAATTCCCATTAAACTGCTGTGGATGTGTCCTGTACAGCAGCAGGCAGCTGTGGGACGGGCCTGGTAGGTTTGCCTGCTGAACAAGGAGCCTCCAATTGCTACAGCTGGGTGGCTGCATGGGAGCAGAGTCCCCTTCCCAACCTGTTCTCTTTCCCTTGTGAAACATTTGAGTCCTCTGGGATCTGCAGAAATAGGCTGTGTTTGATTTTCAGCGTCTGGACTGTTAGAGAAACTGCTTGTGGGACACTGCAAGGACACTCCATAGTGGAGTATTTAAAAGCCACATCTCTGCTGCCAGTGGGACCACTGCAGAACTCAATTTCCTTTCTTCATTTTTTCTTGACACTTGGGCCATTAACTTCCCAAATGCTTTCTGTGTCAGTCCTAGCTTATACCAGCCTCACCTTTCCTGGATCATCCCTTCCCTTTGCTGGCACAAATGTCTGTATAATAGTGACAGAACAGAGCAGCCACCAGAACAGGGTTAAAACAAAGCTTGAAAGAAAGGAAAAAAAAAAAAAAGGTTTGTTTTAACATGGATCAGTTCCTCAATCCTGTGCTTCATATTGTCAGGAGTGAGTGAAAAAAAAACCCCAAAGGGACAGTGAAGAGCAAATGATGTGTGAAAGGACAGCCTAAACTATAAATGCATGGACATGATCAGTCTCAGTCACTTGACTTTACACAATATAAAAATCTTCTTTAAGCCTTGAAGTATTTTTGTAGCCTTAAATCACTGGTTCTCCTCTCTCTGAAACATTCTCCAAAAATGGAGAATGGCAACAGTAGCAGAAGAAAATGGGACCAGGACTCTGAGTAGGAGTATGGAGCGAGCAGCTCTCATCTGAGTGCCCAGCCTCGTTTCTGGCTCCCCGGGCTGCCCAGGAGACACTGGACGGCCAATATCTAATTTTATTTTCCTGATTTCTTGCAGCTTGTGGAGACAGAAGCGGGACTCTGCTCCGCTCAAAAGAGCAAGAGTTTAGAGGCTGTGCCAGGTGATCCTGGCAGATGTGTGTCCTGGTTCAAACACACTGCTTGGACTGGAGCGGGTTCATTCCACTCTGAATTCCTGCCTTCAAGAGGACACCTCAAGGGGATGAATTCTGACCTGCAGCTCATAGGGACAGAAGAAGAAAGCTCCAGCAATGCCATCCAGCCCTTCACTCCCAACATTCCCCTGATGCATCATCCACTGCCTGGATTTCTCGTGGCGGAGGGGTCAAGGATGGTAGCTCTAGGCCCACTGCAGGTACATGTTAATCTTTGGTATCTGATTTTGACTATTTGATTGGAAAATAAAAGTAAGTACTAAGCTGTCACCTGCAAAGTGTCCTGGCCAAAAGGCCCAGGTTACCAGTGCTACTGAAGACAGGTGCTGTTGCTGGGAGCTGCTCCTCGTGGGTGCTGGCACTCAGGGAACTGGGTTTTGTTCTTTCTGAGAGCTATCACCAGAGATTCCTGCTGGCATTAGGCTATGAAACACAGCTGTGTGCTATCACTGAGCAGAGCGTGGGAGGAAAGCCCCTTTTCAGGTATGGGGTGCTCTCACCCAAAGCAGGGATGTAGGAGCAGCCCATAAACAAGTTGACCTTCACTCCTGTACAGAGACCACATAAGACCCCAGGCTGCTCTCAGGTTTCTGAGCAGGACTGTGCAGTCCTTTCCTCAGACCAACTAGAAAAATGACTGCAATGTGAATCTTCTGGAGCTGCAGAGTCCTACAGCTCCAAAAGCAACATAAATTTGTCAAAGGTCCCAGTCACTCTCAAAGCGTAAAGAAACAAAATAGAGATAAATGCAGGGGAAAGATAGAAATGTACTGCACAGCTCCTATTCTGGGATATTAATTTACCTTTTAATTAAAAACAAGATCTTGAAGCTTAGGGAGAATCCGCAGTTAGTTCTGGATCCTATTTCTTTGCTGCTCCTTTTATTTACAGAATAAGTTGTAGAAAGCTGTTGTTATTTTAGGTATGACTATTTTTTATTTGAGTGTTACTGCCTACCAGAGACTTTGATTTTTTTTTTTTTAATGTTGGTTAATTTTGTGTTTTGAGTAGGAAGCTTCAACTTCACACCAGTTCTACACAGGCTCTTCTGTTATCCAGCAGTCTGGGCAAGATAAACCTGTAACCAAGACATTCCTCCACTAACCTCTATGGCTTTATCACAATTTTATTATTGCTCACCTTACTGTGGACTTTGAAAAGATATGGGGAGTATCTGAAGTAGTTTAAAATTATTTAATCTTTAAAATATCTGGGATGCAGGCAAGTGTCCGTATATATCCACCCAGCCCTCATTTTTGCTTTTGCTTTCTAACTGCTGAATTAATTAGGAAGGGCAGGGCCAGGTGAGCTGCCTGCAGTGATCTCTGTGGGGAGCTGGTTTCCTCCCAGCCCCCAAAATGCACTAATCACCTCTGCTCCCACACCAGATGCCTTCCCAAATCCTCAGTCCCTGCCCAAAACCTCTGTGCTGTTTGTCCTGCACCACCCTGGTGCTCACAGGAGAGGGGACCCCCATGGGCACCACCCCATCTTGCCCACGGTTATGGTGGAAGGGAGCACCCAGGCAGCACCGAGGCAGGAAAAGTCTCTGAAAAGCAGCAGGATTAGCAATGTCTTGCACACCAAAGCAAGTCCTAAGGCAGGCAAAGCAGCAGCCAGGAAAGGTAAAGACCCATTGCCAACATCCCACCTTGTCCGTCCCTCCACCTTAGCACAAGGTGGGAGGCAGTGGGCAGCTCCAGCGCCAGCACCCTCATCCTGCTCCATGGCTCATCCATCAGGAGCAAGGAGGAGGATTAGCGCTTGGTATCGACGTGGGCATCTGCCTGCCTGCCAGGCTTGCTCTTTAAAATAGGCTGTCAAGCACAGATAGCTGTTGAATCAATATGTGCCTGGTAGCTGCTGATGCCACTTCCGCCAGCACTGGGTGGGCTGAGCCACTGCACACCAGGAGGGACACAGGCTATGAGAGAGAGGATGCAGCGCTGACTCTTCAGTACCCATATCAGACGACTGTGAGGAAGCAGTCAAACAGGAAGACTTCAGGGATGGTGTCCCTGTGTTGCCACTGCCAGTCCCCCCTCCCAGTGCCAAATGTGAATGTCTGCCCATTCAAGCACAGAGGAGACTAGATACACTATGGTGGGTCAGTTCTTTGAATGAGATATGAAAGCAGGGGCCTCCACTACCAGCCTCGACAAATCCTTTCCATGTCCTGAACAGACTATGAAAACCAGCTGACATCCAGATCACTGTCTCCTCTTCCTCTGGGCAGCTTCTCATGCCCATCCCAAGGCTGCAAATTGCTGTGGATAATAGCTGTGACATTCATCCAGACCATGGCTGCCTACCTGTGCTTGCGTGGAGGGCCCAGTGCTCGATGGTCCCATTTTGGAGGGGATGTCCGGCTATTTGGAGCTCGTGTACTTGGTGACAGCCTTGGTGCCCTCCGAGACCGCGTGCTTGGCCAGCTCTCCTGGGAGCAGCAGGCGCACGGCTGTCTGAATCTCCCGGGACGTGATGGTAGAACGCTTGTTGTAATGGGCCAGGCGGGAGGCTTCTCCAGCAATGCGCTCAAAGATGTCATTGACGAAAGAGTTCATGATGCCCATGGCCTTGGAGGAGATGCCAGTGTCAGGATGGACCTGCTTCAGCACCTTGTAGACATAGATGGAGTAGCTCTCTTTCCTGCTTTTGTGACGCTTCTTATCACCCTTCTTCTGGGTCTTTGTTACGGCTTTCTTGGAGCCCTTTTTGGGGGCTGAGGTTGACTTTGCTGGCTCTGGCATCCTGAGAGCTCTTTCGCTGGGTCTTGGAGCTGCTTGGAAAGAACATCAAAAAAATCTAATTCTTTTTTGACCTTCTACAGAATAATTGTACTGCAAGATGAGAGAGTCTGAGTTGGAGGCAAACAACAGCTCTGAATCTGAGACAAATACCCCATGACCCTGTGTGAGCATTTTTGAACTGCCAGCAATAATTTCTCTGGTTTGTTTATGGCTTTTTGTTCCTTTCTGTTTAAGTAACTACGACACTGGCCTTGTCAGCATCTCTGAACACAGGCCTAGTTGGCATCTAAGTAGTAAATATGAGATGGAGCCTGAACATCTTTCTGAGAAGAACACTGCAGTTCCAAAGAAAACACTAACCGCAGCATGGATTAAATCAAATCTTGCTGGAATGGGCCCAAGACTGTTGCAAGGCATCACTGAAGCCACCTTTGTATGAGACTGGTCAAAATTATTTTATGTGGTTATTACAATCTCCAATAAACCCCTTTTTTATTTGCATGTAGGTAGAAGTTTATTTTGAGGGTGCTTGCATTTCTGAGGCTATTGTTTGACACCATGTTTTCCAGTGAAATATAAAAATTAATACAGTTTTAAGCTAGCTAGCTGAGCTACAGGAATATCTCAGTATTCACATTTGCTATCAAAAAATATCAGAGAGTAGAAAAGCTTAGAGGAGGTGGCAGGAATCACCTGGCAGAGAAACAGAACTGTGGATAGGAGTCAAAAAGCAAAGTGCTTTTGGGCTACATGTTGATGGAAAAAATTGTTTCCTGCTATTTGCTGCTTTCTGCTTTCGGGAGAGCAAGCCTTTGCTGGTCAGTTTACACCAAAGATGCCTGATCCTCTCTCTAAGTTTTTCTTCATTAGGTCACAACCTGCAGAGCCATGACTGGCAGCTGACTGCTGTCATCCAGAAGTACAGTAACAAAAAACCAGTATGCAAACATATCAAAAAACTGTGTGCCTCCCCTACACCACAAACTTACACGTGCTTTACTACATGGGCCAAGGGGAAAAACTGTGTTGCAACCTGGTAAATGGTTTTATGTTTTAGAGAACACTTCGACTGCTCGCTTGAAAGACAAGGCTCCTCCAGGCTTTGCTGGAGGATAAGCTTCCAGCATCACCCCAGGGCTTGGGTTTTACTGCTCTGTGTCTCCTTTGAAGATGACCTAGGAATTACAGTCTGCAGGCCAAGAGAGACTAGTAGAGAAAAAAGAGCTTCAGGGCTGATGGCACATGGGAAAATGGATAGAAGTAAACAGGAGAGAGAAAGCTGGGATGTAACATATGGTCTGCACACTCAGAGTATTAGAGAAGGACCTAGATGGTGCCTGTGCCAAAGTAATGGCTGCATGCTCAGCCCTGCCTCTCCTCCTTGGGAAAGAGTGAGATGTCTGCTTTCTCCATCTGCAGTCAGAGCCAGATGCAGCAGCACCGTTGCACCCAAGTGCATAGGAAGCTCCCGGTTGCTCCCTGTGGGAGGAGACATCTTTGAACCTGAAGCTGGATTTACGTGCCCACCCACACCTCAGTGGATACCAGCTCCTGCTTCCAAATCATGCGAGACACCTCTGTGGCTCCAAATGAGCCTATGTGATGCTGCCTCCTGCCTGCAGCAAGCACCAGGGCCACTGATGGCTGCTCTGCCCGAAGAGGCACCAGGGCTGGGCTCCAGGAGCCAGACGGTCTGGCAGCCACCGGGCAAGGCGCAACACCGGGCATTTCAAGTACGGCTGTGCCCAGCTGCGAGGGCAGGTCGGCATCGCTCGGGATGCTATGAAGCAGGGAGGCAGGGTCTCCACCACAGCCCTCAGAAACACCCTCCTGGCTAGAAGCTGAAGACGTCATCGGCGTCCTTAGAGCTGAGTTTCTGCTCCAGAAAAGCAGTTTCTTCTCCAAAGACATGATTTTCATGTGCTTATTTTTGACTCTACCACCTCATGTCCTTTCTTAGTTTTTCCTGGCATTCTTCCCAGTGGTGGCACTTGAAAGGGCAAGCGCTGGACTGCCCCAAAAGTTCTGGACACCCTTCAAAACTGACACCAGCCCCCTTAAACACCACGTTTTCTTCCTCTGCTGAAATCACAAATTTTCTTCCTTTTTTCTCTATTTGGGAAGCAGTATTGGGAAAGGAAATCCCCTACTGCTCTGTTTGTAGACTCAAAAACATGTTTTTTCAATGGAAAATGATTTTTCTATGAGAAGAAATAACTATGCACTTGCTTCTTTTTCTTTTGAGCTCATTTCCTGACTGAAAAACACCACAACTGAAAAATGCAAATGAGTATTTCTTAAGCTTTTTGAAAAGTATATCCTTCTAAAATATGTATTAATTCTTAAGTGCACTCCTACCGCAGCTTTTAAAAAATGAATAGAGAGCCCAACAGGCACTAGAGTGATTTCATATGGCTCCAGAACAGGTCACATCTACAGGACATCTCTGTCCATTTCATCAGCTAATACCCTTGGGTAGCACAGCCTGGACCTCACTCTTCTCCCGTGTACGGCTGCAACGTGGGAGCAATGATGCTGAAGTTCAGAGATTAGCACAAAAGCTTGTGCTTCTCTCCACTCATTTCTTTGCAGCTGACTGTTTAACAGGTAAATAACGCCTTCTTTGAAAACAGGTTGTGTTCTTTGTGGTTTATTTGGGCAGTGCCTAGCACACAGAGCCTGAGTGCCTTTGCCAGGTGCTAAATAAATAATGTTAATAATGGTCAACAGTATCACCAAGCCTTCTGTCAACAGTGCAACGCAACCCACAGCAGGTGCTGCTCTGGTAAAAAGACAGAAGTAGTGGGATTATTCCCAAAGTGTCCATGTGGAGAGTTTGTTGAGGGAAACACTATGCGCCCTTTAAAAGAATGGTTTCTTTATATAAAAGGAGTTGCATATCTTTGTTTCCTTAAGGAAAAAAATAAAAAGAGAGTTGGAGGGAGAACCTGAAGAGGTTAACAATCACTAGTTTTTGTTTTGGAAGTGTTGCCAGCATGACTGACTTCTCTGCTGTGAGGCAGACCAAGCACTGGGTACAGGCTGCTCCGAGAGGTTGCGAAATCTCCATTCTTGGAGATACTCAAAATCTAACTGGACATGGCTCTGAGGAACCCACAATGGCTGACCCTGCTCTGAGCATGGACCGAACTAGATGTTTGCCAGAGGGACCTCCAACCTCATCCATTCTGTCACTTTTGGAGGCTGAAAGACGGTAGAACACGCTTTATGAGCTGTGTTCCCTTGATCGACATTTCCCATGGGATACTGCAGCCTGAGATTCCCACATGGACCCCTAAGAAGAGATGGTGTTTATCTCCAGGTCCAAGCCACTGAAGTCGTTGGGACACAAGGTATGGCCATGCAAGAGAAGGCACTTTCAAGCAGCACATTTGGAAGGTTTCAGGTTTTTGAGGAAAATCTCTGGGAACCTTTTTTTCTTTATGGCTTTGTGTGCTCTGAGTTAAATCAGTTATCAGTGCTGGCAGTTTTTTCCTCCCTCAGAAAACCAACAACAAAACCAACCACAGTAATTTTTCCAGCCGGTTCCAAGCAGCAGCCTGACTGCTGCCAGAAACCAGTGGTGCCGCGTGACAGATACATCTTCCTTTGTGTTGACACTCCTTTCTTCAGAATCAATAAAAGGAAAGTGAACGGAAAAACATATTCAAAGATACAAATCACCACAGTCTCACATCTGAAATGGGAAAGGAGCCCTGCTGAGAAACCCCACGTGGAACCTGATGCTGTCTCTCTTCCTGAGGCTTGATATACCAATAGAGAGACAGGTAGGGAAGCTCCTGTAGGATTTTTGTTCATTTTTGGCCTTGCTGCTGGGTCTGTAGGACCAGTGCCAAGCTGGTGCCAGCAGTGTGCACGGGTGACTATGGGTGGATTATGAGCTGGCCTTTTGGACCTCTCCTCATGCAGGGCTGGAAACAGCACCTGGATTTTTTTTACTTTCTTTTTCCTTTTGAAAGCTGTCCTTGCTATGATGAGCTCTGGGGCATCCACTGTAAATCCCCATGCCCTTTCTGTAATTTCCTAGTTAACCATAAAAGTTACATATCTAGAATCAGCATTTTGTTCTTAGGAGGTTTCGGTGACAAATCAAACATTTGTAGGAAAAACTCAAGCTCTCCTCTTTCGGATATCTGAAATTCTGATATTTGTTAATCTTCTGATGTTCTACTTTAATCCTTGCTAGAGCAAATGAGAGCCAATGGGCACCTGCTGATAGTTCTGCCCCTTAAATAGGAATGTCCTGTTAGACAGAACTAATTACTGCCCCTTTCCTCATTTTCTTCTACTGTATAAAAGAAAGAATACTTGGCTTTATTCCTACATACCAAGAAATATAAAGGGAAATTTGCTGCTGCTTTTTGTTTTATTTCTTTGAAACACAAAGGGCACAAATTACGGAATGTTTCCACCAAAAGGAAAAGGCTTTCTAATGGATTCACCTACTTTGAAATGCTTGTAAGATCTGGTAAATATAGTTTACAAATTACCAGGTGTCAACAAATGACTGTTATTGGAAAAGAGAATTTCTGCAAACTGCAAATCCCCTTCCTTTTATTATGTATAGCCATCTACTATTATACAAGAATTTGTTAATCTGTCAGGTGTCATTATATAGTAACAGTTGAGAAAACAAACAATATTTGTGATTATTCGGTAGCAAGCTCTGCCTCAGGTATAAAGCAGATCAGAAGCATGATGAGTCACTGTGAGACACTGGTGATGTTGCCTCGTGCAAAAACTGATAGCCATATTTTGGTCTGGAAGGAATTTTTCCCTCAGTATGTTGTCTAGCATGTGATGATGAGGTAATATTTGCTTTGAAGTAAAGAGGAGGAGAATTTCCTAGAATAAGGTAAACTAATCTGAAATGCCTGATTTCTTCCAATGGTGGAGGGGCGCAGAAAACACTTCTGGGATCTTAGGTTTCCTCCCAAGTAATCCAGTATCGATAGTAAGACCCCATCCCCACTTCCACATGCTCTGCTGCACTTCATATCACTGTTTCTGTAAAGTTTTCATTTAAATGGCTACCTTTCCAACTTGGATATACACGTGCAGTTTTCTAGGGAACAGAGGACTGTGACTATAGGTTAAAACCGAAGACGACCCCTACTCCCTTACAAAGAAAGAAATGCTACAAACTCAGTCCCTGACACAGACACACAATGTTCACATAGATCTTTAGATTTCTTTAGAACAAATACAAGCAGAACAGAGCACTGTGTCTGAGCTCTTTGACTGATACTTACCTTGCTTGTGTTTACCTATTGCTTGGGAGTTCAGTACAGAATATTCCCTACATGAATCTTTTCTGTTCTTTTCTATAATTTCAATTTATGGTTTTTAGAAAGCATATTTTTCATCACCAGTAACAGCTGTAATTTCTTGTGCTACTTCTGCCCAAGTTGCAAGTACTTCTCAGGGCTGTAGGGGTAGCAATCAGAGATTATGTATTATTATCTACAAAGTAAGGAGCAGGACCCTAGATCAGAGCTCTCTGAAGAGAAAATACATTGAAATTTTAAAGGAAATAAAATCTTACCCACAAGTCAAGTAGAGCAACAGAGAGACAATGTTGCAAGAAGAATGACTGTCAGGAGACTAAATACTGCAGTCCTTATGCTGATTAAAAGAGTATCTGAAGTCAATGGAGATCAAACACAGGTCTGAAACCACAAGTATAACGTTTAGAGATGCTTAGGACCAACAGCTGACATTGATTTCCACTGGAATCCAAAAAGCTCAGTACTTTATAAAAATCAGACTTCATAATTTTTCAAGGTTTTGTTACTGTTAATAAATGAGTACTTAAAAAAACTTTATTATCTGCTCTTTGTAAGAGTACTCATTGTCTACTTCCTTTGGGATATCTCTGATCTACAAGCTTGAGCACCAGTATCCACTAAATACAAAAAGGAGAAATGATGTTTTCTATGGATCAATACCTGTTAAATGTATGGGGGGTACACCCAGTACCAGCATTTGCTACAATTACACTCCAGTCAGCTTTCCCACAGAGTGTCAGGGTTTCAGAGAAACCTGTAGGAGATGATCCTCGTGGGTCCCTTCCAGCTCAGAATATACCGTGATTCTGTATTATCAGAACCATCCTCAGGAAGCCCTCAGCCCAACAGAGAACACAACGAGGCTCACTTCCTTCCTGGGGTTTTATCAATAACTCAAAACCTCACACAACATAAAATGCAGCATGAGCTTCCTCTCCCAAGTTTTAGAATCATCAGGATTTTCTCCTGCCACGAATCCTTTCCTCAAGCAACAGCCTTCTTTTCCCTTCATATCCCACTTCAACTCAACTGGACCCACTGGGAGTCATCCTGTCAGCAGAAATCCTGTGTCCAATTGCGGGGTTTAGCTCCCGTCCTTAGAATAACTCAGCAAAATTGCTCTGGAGGTAGGGAGTGGTCAGAGCCTGCTAACCGTGTAAGGGCAGCTGATCTCCAACTGACCTGGAACAATCCTGCTGGGCAGAAGGAGCAAGACATCACAGCAGCTCCACTGTTCAGAAGCATCACAAGCCCTACACATCTTTTTGGTGGTTTGCAAAAAGTACAGACCATTGGAGATGGGTGTGAGAACAAAAATCATAGATAACTGGGGTCTGTAATACCAGTGGAAGAAAGGTGCTTTACTTATGCCATGACACCCTATGCTATTGAAAAATAAAAAGTGCAGATCTGAAATAAATTGCTCTGTGCTGTATCAAAAATGAGAATCACTTCATCTTTATCCACATCGTTTCAATTTCTCTGGAAAAGCAGAAGAGCAAAAACTCACAAAGGCTGCTATGTCTAAATAACTCCTTCTACAATGGAGCCATGGTCTCTAAACTAGCAATGATAATAAGCCTAAAGAACTGCTACCACATCTAAGCAAACTATTTTTATGCATTTTATGGAGTAATGGAGAATTATCAAAATTCTAGACTATTTTCATAAGTGCTGAAAAAGGCATCCATTAAAAATGTGCTAATTCAGCCATTCAGCCCAAAATAGGACAGCCCAGCACCTGCAGGCCGTACAGAGAGAGTGGGTGGGAGAGGGAGAAGAAGCCTCTCCAAGAGATGAGAGCTGCTCCAAGTTAAGGTAGGAGTTATGTAGGAACCAATGCAGATGCACGCAGCACCTCTTCCTCCTACAAACCCCATACCCAGGTTTTAGCAGGTTCCTATAACCCTTTTACAGTGCCACAGATAATTTATGTAGCAAAAATAAACAAAAATTGAGATTGTACCCCAAAACGTGTAGTTTGGCCAAACCACATTGACTAGGAATAACAATTTGGACATAAACCCATGCTGAAGTGGAAAGCTATGTGCCAATATTAGGCTGAAGACCAGACCAAGGTCATTAAGGCTTTTATGAGTGATGAGATAGGTACATCATAATGTACGTGTTACCACATATTCTCAATGCCACGGATGAAATAAACCCAGCAAAACCTTTTAACAACCTTCAAGGTATGTATATGGGTCTAACGGATGTATGCTCAACAGACCTGGGCATTACCACCACCAGCTTCCCCCTACACGGGGAGGTGTCAGGCAAGGGCATGACATGTGCAGATGTAATCAGTCATGACCAACATTCCTTCTAAATGAGAGTCTCTCACTTCAATCATCACTTCCCAGTTACATTACTCACATTTCAGCAAGTCCTGAAAATGGTTTCAGAAAAAATAGCAGAAAGCATGCAATCAAAAAAGTCAGGGATATGTGAAAGCTGCTTTATCATGGTGGTAATGCCTGGGTGCCTGGGAACACAGAGCATAAACACGGGAGGTGGGGGTACCAGGCAGGTATATCCAAAAGGACTGCATGCCATGGCACAAGCTAAAGGGCAGCAAGTGGCACAGCATCTGGTTTCATTGCTACAGCATACTGAAAATATTGTAATGTGTGTATTAATAATTAATTTGGCACGGTAAAAGCAATTTTACTGTAAAACAGAGATGTGTGACTATTACTGGAGTCTGCAGTGAAACAAAGAGAAATGTCCTTCCCCAGATCTTGCATCATTCAATAATCAGATTGGGAACACAATCCAAGACTGCTGACACCTTTTTCTGCTGCTGCCACCAGATCACATCACCACAGGCAGAGAGTCCTCTGAGCATTAGAGGTCATCTTCTGTAGGAAACAGGAAAATGGAGAGTCTGTTAGATGGAAAGAGAGGAGAGAAGCAGGGCTGGGACAGCCAGCTCTGGCAAAGCTCCCCTGAAGAGGCAAGCTGGCTTTTCTCCAGAAACAGACAGGGGTGAGCACTAAGGACACTCAATAACTCAATAAGAGTTACTGAAAGTAAAAGTAGACTCTGAAACAAGAACTGACAATAAGCCATTTTAAAATGTTCATGAATAAATTTACACTGGAGATGAGACGGAACCTCACTTACATCCTTAGTTGGAAGTGGGAGGATAAAGGCAAGGCAGGAGGGGAAAAAGACGAAGAAATCCGTTCCTTCCATATTTCAAAGACAAAACTTGGTATTAAAAAAATAAAAATTCTAGGAAATGGCTCCAGCACAGCAAGTAACTGCTCTACATTAACCAGACAACATTTTTCTATGGTGCTGTGCTACTGAAAAATTGTTATCAAAACGCACAGATGTCCTTCACTTTGTACTTCTCTTTCCTTTATTCTTTTATTTATTGTTCCTTCCTTCTTTTTCTCACATCCATTACAAGTGCCAGGAGGTTCAAAGCCCCAGCAGGTTTGCTGCAACTTGGTCCTGTCTCACATGTGGCATTTGTACAGAAACTAACACAGTACTCTGAACAGCCACAGGGTTGAAAAACTGGCAGCTCTCCAGAAACTTTAAAAGAAATGGCTGTCAAGTTAGCCTATGCCCAAATTCCACATTGTACAAACTGCTTGTCAATAGTTTTAATTTACCTCTAATTTGTGATAGCATTCATTATCACATGAATTTAGTGTGCTAGTCACTATGCTGATGCAAGCTAAAAAACACCATCTCCCTTCCAGAGAAATCAAGGCATAACTGGGGATACACTAATATTTACATCAGGCAAGGGTGCAAAGAGCAAGACTTGGTTGCAACGAGTAGACCAGCAGTGAAGAAAATGTGGGTTGCTGGACAAAATGACAGTGGTCCTGGATGGTCAGTAGCAACTGCCACAATTAAATGCAAAGCTTGCTTTTCAAAACTCAGAAGAGTTTTCAAAGGCTTGGTTTAAAAAAGCAGGTTTAAAATGCCAGTGGAGTGCCATATCAGCTGTACAATACTGTTATTTTTAACCATCCTTGGCTCCATCCTTCCACATTCACTTTCCTCCTGAGCTTTCCATGCCCTTAGTTTCCTCACTGCTTTAGTCCGATAGTCTCCCAAGGTGTTTCTTCCTCAGATGAAGTGCTCACCCTTTGCTCTTCTTCCTCCCTGCTGGTGCCTCTCTCAGCACACTCCCTCCACAGAGCTCATTAGCGCCTCTGCTTCCAGAAACACATCTTTGCACATGACTGCTAAGTCCCTGTCTTGAGCTGTGTCCCAGTTATCAGGCAGGTGCAATCGATAAGGAGGATGACTGGAGCTGGGCTGAGGACCCACAGTGCAGGAGAGGAAATAATATGGGGTTAATTCCGGCATGCGAGAAAGCGGGGGATGGTACACGAAGGTCAAGACAGCTGCAGCCTCCATATCTTCAAGGGCAGAGCTGCTGCACCTGCAGTGCATTTTAAGACCAAAACACATCAAGAATGAAAATAGCCTATATTTATATTAGGTATGGTCAGACAGCGCCTTCCTGACAGGATGCTCCCTGTCTCCCGTCTTGCAGCACTCCACTTGTTACTCAGTCAACTTCCAGGTACCCCAGAAGACCCAAAGAGCACTTCTCCCTTTCAGTCAACGTGGAAGCAGCTTCCCTTCCCTACCCTTCCTTCACTGATATTTGCCAACGGTTCACTTCAGTCCTTTTGATTTTCCCCTTTCCTTCCCATTCCTTGATTCTACCTGCCTTTGTGACAGAGAAATGGGGAGACTCTCACCAAATGCTTTCCCTGGCCTCCCTTCACACTAGGTTTTATCTTTAAGTGCTGAGCTCCAGAGCGGTACCTTCCTTTCTGCCCTTCCCCTACCTCATTTCAAGAATTTCTTCAGAAAAAATGTCACAGGCTTTTCTGCTCAGGCTTTCTAGTGTAACTCATGTCCTCTTTGTAACTCCCAATAACCTTCCTGGAGTGGCTCTGTTCTCCTAGCCTTTCTTCCACTGCTTCCAGCACACGCTACCTATTGCGTTGCCACCTCTGTGTTTTGTTTTCATTCCTACCTTTCAGTCTTCTTTCGTGCAGTATTTTCTGCTTGACAGTCTCCTTCATACGATCTCTGTCCCCACAAGAGACAGAGTCACACGGGTTATACAAACAGGTTACAAGGAGAGATCTGATGTACCCAAAAGCACATCCATCTTTCCTCACTCTGTCTAATATAGGCACTGCCTCTGACAAACTTTGCCCACTTACATCCTTCATCATTGTGGCTAAAAGCCCACAGTTTCTCCCTCAGCACACACCACCTGCAGCGATTACCTGGGGGATGGTCCTCTACCTTCAGCTGATGGATTTCCACTCTCCAGGCGACACATCTCGTGTCAGAGATGTGTTCTCTGCAAATGGAAACTCTCTCTTCCACGATCCTTGGGTAAAGGCTATTTTTTAACAAATAACACAGAAAACCCTACTGCATTGGACCACCTATGTACTTTCACCAAATTCAGAAAAAAACCTCACCCTATTTTATAAGAAGTTTTAAGGCTGGTTTGAAAGGTAAAGAATTCCTACTCCAAGAGGGTCGATGAAATAATATGACAAGGGTGGTGATTAAGTCTCACCACAAAGGAAAATGTTGAGTCGACGTAGGTGGCATATAAAACCCCCCACTCTCTTTATGAGTCAGGTAAGCTGCCAGAAAGCGGAGGTGGAATCCGTGGGATGTAGCTGTTTTCATTTCAGCCAGTTAGTAGTAAGCCCTTTGAACAACAAAAAAAAGTAGTTTAAATAATAAATTATATTTTTTAAAACTTAAGACTCTTATTTAAATAGCAAAATCTAACAATTGCCCTTGATCCCAATGATGGTGTTTATAGTCAGTGACAGTCAAGGGGAAAAATTATTAAACAACTCTTCCCCCCACCCCCTGAGGTTAACGTAACATTTTTGGATTATGCATCTATTCTTCCATCTCCCACCCAATGCATATGATCCTGCAGTCACAGCTCTCTCCTCTCCTCTCCTCTCCTCTCCTCTCCTTCTGGCTCCAGATAAAAGGGAAGCTGACAAGCTGAGATTCCAGTCTCACCCCACACAGAACCCTTTACAGAGGAAGAACTTAGCTCTGAGGAGGGGAAAGCATTTCTCTCCCAATAGCTGCACACAAGTGGCTTAACAAATGCATAAAACAAAACAACTAGGGGAAAAACATTTTGTGAGGTCTTATTTTGGGTCAGTCCAGAATCCAAGGGATAACTCAAAGATACGGCAGTGTCCCTCATTTAAAATGATAGTCTTTTCATTACAAAATACCTGAAATTGAGAAATGTAAAAAGAACGTCATTACGTCCTTGAGTTCAAGCGGCTTAAAGTCCTCCTCTGGTACTGTCAGTGGGAACATAACATCTGCTCTGTTCACAGTGCAGCCTGAGCAAGATGTCTTCTTAAGCACACTTCTGAATTTAGGAACATTTCCCACATACTTAATTCTTCAGTCTACCCAATACATATGTTCGAGGAAGAGCAGGAGCAGTGTGTTTCAGGTGGTGAGAAAGGGATGAAATAGGATCAGACTACCAGCATGAGTAATTTCTTTGTTTCAGCTGGAGAGTGGAAGATGTGGAGATAGATGTACACACATATATATGTAATATTTAAATAAAATATATGTAAATGTAAGGAAGGAAAAGGACAGTGATCAAAGGAACAGCTTGGAGAAAAAATGTCAAGAGGAAGGTAGAGCAAGGCAGTGGACAGAACTGAGATGTCAGAAAGGAGAGAGCAGGAGAGGGTATAAAAAGAATGACATAGAGAGGAAAAAAAAGAGATGTAAGAAGATACATGAAACGGAACAAAAATGAGAGAAAAGACATGAGCGGACAAAAAACAGAGAGAGAAGGAAGGTAAAGTAATGAGCACAATGTTTGGTAAGGCAGAAATACTGAAGCATAAATAAGACACAGAAAAGAGAGACTCATAAGAAGGGTCATAAGAAGAAAAAAAGACCTTGCACAGCAGAGAAGACATGAAATAAGCAGTGGAAAAGAAAATCACCTGCCAGTACAGCACTTCTCAGAGTCATGGGTGAGAGGTGCTGCTGTCCCAACAAGGGACAGAGCCAAACCCCAGGAAGTGACAGGCTATTCCCAACGAGAACAAAGGATGACGCTGGGAGAAGATAACAATACCCTTGTACTAGGTTGCTGCCTTTTGTCTGAAACAGAAATCACAAAGGTCATTGAAATTGCTGCTTAAACCTTACATCTGATACTTGAAAAAAACCTCTTTCCCAATACAATCATTCTTTCTTCTCTCTCAATGTTGGATTAAATTAATTACTGTACACTCCACAGTTGTACCTCCCTGCTGAGGAAGAAAACCCCAGACACCATTCTGCTTAAAGCAGACCTTCCTCTCTTCCTCCCTTTGCCTATAGAGTCTTCTGTAGAAATCTTTCAGTAGACAAAGGTAAGCTTCCCGCAGCTGCAAAATCACCATGATGGATTTGGCTATCATTAGTAAAATGAGGAAACAAAGAGAAAGGAAACAGGGCTAAGTGCTCAGGAAAAAAAGCTTTTTTTTTGGTTATTATAATTAGGAAATTTAACCAGTACAGAGGGAAAGAAATTGCTGCCTGTAAATAATCTGTCACTCCTTTGCACATCAAATAACAGGAACAAGAGGGAGTGTGTGGGAAGTACATTCATATTATCAAATTCTTTCTGATATTAACATGTTCAATATAATGAAAACATAATCAGGAAAATAACATATTGTAACGCAATTACTATGGAGGCTATAGAGCAAAAACCCCAGGAAGATCAGTGTTCCCAGTGTAGCTCCAATCTGAGAAACCAGAGCTTTATTAGTAGTAACAGGAGCAACATATGGAGATGAATGAAACCATGTTTGTAAATGTGATATGCAATTGCACGCTCCTGCTTGGCTTTCCTTTTTCACAATCTGACTCAGCCTCCACACTCCCCCATCTTTTGATTCATAAATTCTTGATATCAAAAAATAAAGAGTTACAAAGCCAGCATACAAAGGGCACGAGATGACGTGAAATACAAGGATGCTGGTAAGCACAGAACGTGCCATCAATCACTACCCTGCAAATGGACAAATCTGCTGCAGATAAGCAGTGGAGACAGGGCCACCCTCTCCAGGGGCTCGCTGGAGGACGCTGAGCAGCAAACCACAGCTCATCTCCATTGCGCTAGAGGCATACGCTGAGGTAGACAAATCTATTACAAAATTGTATAATATTGCTTACGCTGCACAGCAGCCACTCGGTTAGACAACCCCTGCATCACCAAACCCGTGAGACTGGAGGTGAGAGGAATGAGAAATAAAAGGGTTTCCTATGGCATATAGTCCCTGTATTTCTTACGCTATGAAAAAAGATCAGGGTTAATGACAAGCAACACAAAACACAATAAACAGTGTATGAGCAATGGTTTACAGCCCTGTACACTTACTAAATAATTAACAACCTCACAGAGTGTTGACACAGTGGGGGTCTGTATACAGGATAATTCCTTCCTTCCCTGAGAGCCTGGGCTCCTCAGCATGTGTGCTGTCAGGCTGCAGACGGCCAGCCCAGCCCGTGGGCACCGCCGGCCCACTGCAGGCAGTGCCAGGCTGCGGCCCCCAGCCCTGCCACAGCCGTGCCCCGGCCCAGGCTTCGCATTCAGCCCCCGGTTAACCGGAGCGCACCGAGCTCCGGCAATACGATTCCTACGATCGCAGCAAAGCACTGGCAAGGCCGACACCGTTTCGGTGCATTCGGCAAGCCCGGAGAACGACGAAGCCGCGACCCTGCGGGGCTCGGGGTCCGGCACGAGGCAGGGCAGGGCTGCCCGCACACTGCATCG
The DNA here is from genome assembly GCA_013397725.1 of Rhagologus leucostigma. NCBI lineage: Eukaryota > Metazoa > Chordata > Aves > Passeriformes > Rhagologus > Rhagologus leucostigma. Next base: position 7,172,611 of record VZTD01001045.1, read on the forward strand.
CGGTGCAGCGGTGCGGCAGCTCGCATGCTCGGGCAGCGCAGCCCCGCTGCGGACACTGCGGCGTGCGGTGCCCACCGCTGCCGCACCGCAGGCAGCCAGCGCAGGGGAGGGTCTTGCCTGCTGGGCGTCTGGACTCCTCCGCAGGCGAGCTCCAGGCGCCGGCGTGGCGCGGGGCAGGTGCGCGCCGGCGGGGCTGGGGGGCTGCTCGGTGCCGCTCCGCGCAGATCCGGCTGGCGCCGCGCAGGGTG
>VZTD01001045.1:7173102-7233144 GCA_013397725.1 Rhagologus leucostigma
GAATAATAGTAATAATATTAATAATTTTTTTGTTTCGTTTTGGTTATTTTGGGTGTCCGTACCTTTACACACTGGCCCGGCGCCACCTCCCCGGGGCAGGGTTGCGTGCGGGGCGCGGTGCCCCTCGCCACCCCCGGACGGGGACCCTTGGGAGGGGGTTGCTGTCTCTTGGTCCCTCTGTTCCCTTTTGTTCGGCTCTCCCGGGGCTGGGGGGAAGGGACGGACCGGGGGGTTGCGGGGGAGCCAACGGAGGTCTCGGTCGGTGGCCCAGCTGTCCGGGCGGTTGCGGCACACGGGACATCGTCCCCGTGCGCGCAGGGGGTGTCCGGCTGCCCCTTTCCTTATTCCCGGGCGGAGCAGTGGCCCTGTTCTCCTCCCCGCGCCCCTCCTGCACGGAGGAGCCGCCCTGGGCTGCGGGGACAGGCGGTGGCATCGCCGCCACCAGCCAGAAGGCACCGGCTGTAGTAAACACAGCGCGTGGGGCGGCGGTGAACCCGTAAAGGTCACATCCTTGTGTGCACACGCAGCCCGACCTATCTGGGCTCCCCAGTTGTTGTCTTGGGGACGGTGTGGTGGCTGCCGGTGCCTGTCGCTGGCAGAGCCGCGCTCCCGGCCGCTGGCTCTGCTCGGCGGTGTTCCCCGGCTGCGAGCAGGGATCTCCCTTGGCGAGGGAGCAGCAGTGCGAGCTGCGTCACACCCTCCTTTACCTCCTCCCGCCCCCGGCCGGGGTGGCAGCTGGGTGGCATCCGATTTAGCAATAAGAGCTAGGAATGCGGGTTCTGCTGTGAGGTTTGATTCCTGAGCGGTAGCTGAGTCTAGCTGAGTTCAGGGCTAGGCACATGTTCGTGTTGAATAGCAGCCAGCAATGTACTGATCGCTCAGAGCATGCAGTGTCTGGATGCATCTTGGTGGGGAGCAATGAGGCACGGGAGTGTTGGAGCAGTAGGAGCAGAGGAGTGCTGCTGGAGAGCTTACTTGCATGGAGACAGAGAGGATGGCATGGTAAATGGCTGTTTTGCAATCCAGGCTGTCAGCCTGGACTCCTTCAGACAGGTCAATAAGTATGCATATATTTTGTGGCCTTCTCCGTGCTTCTGTGGGTGCTTCCGTGGGTCATCGATGGGCTTGTGTGCACAAATGGGGCAAATGGGAAATGGGAAATGACAGCTTTTTGTCATGTTTTTGTGCCATGCCTTGTTGCTGCAGCTCAGGAGTTTTAGATGAGTAGATGTGGTACTGTTAAACTTGTGCAGTTATGGAATGAATGATGGACAAGTTCTCTGGTATCACATTTCCAGTGGTGGTTGAGATGTGGGTGGGGAGAGGAGATATTTAATAAAGCGGGGCTCCCAGGTCCCTGTGGTTTGCATTATCTGGCAGTATCCTGCATTTGTTTTTAACATGTGATAAATAGTTTCATTCCACAGAATTAGAAGTGTGAGATTAACTACTTTTTTAATGCCATATTTAGTTATCAAATACCACATCTAGTTATTCAGAAAGGGAGAGCTTTTTTTAGTCCTGGGCTGTGTTTTTCTGAAGCTGACAGTTAAGGTACTAGCTCTGAAACTGATAAAATATGAAATTGGTGTTGTTATGACACCACATTGTGCAAAATTCCATGAAAGCCTGAGTTATGTTTCACGATTTTTCATATGGTGGCCACAAGAATGTTTGGCTCATCCCTCTGCCCTAATAAAGGTGGTTTTGGGCTGAGATGCCGGACTGAACAGAAATGAGCCATGTCGTGCATCCAGCTCTGCAGGTAAACTCTTGGAGCTGGTTTTGGGCAGTGGTAGGTGGGGCTAACCTGAGTTCAGGTATCAGACTGATGGGTTTGGTTTTGGTTTTTTTCTCATTTAGCTGTGGCACTATTGAGACCTGATCTGCTCAGCGTGTCCTGGTCAGGGGGTGGCTCTCAAGCGGCCTGGGGTTGGCTGCTGCTGTTTGGATGTATGTGTGCTACTCCTTGGCATGGTACAGCTTCTGCTCTGGGTAAAGGCATCACCCAGGCTTTGACCTCTTGCCTGACACCTTGCCAGCATTGCTGTGTCCTGGCGACCTGACATCAGTACCTGTGAGGGTGCGAGGAATTAAGGGCAGCAGCTGGGAAAAGCCTGTCCTGGCTCCGCTCTTTCGTGGGCCTGGTTTCAAAGAGACTGGTAGAAGGGAGATTCCAACTGAGGAGGCAGAATCAGGGTGCTGACTGGCAGCCCTGCTGTCTTCCGGGCTGGAAACTAATTCCTAGTGATTTACAGCAGAAACTGTTCCCTGGCCCTACCCCTTCTCTTCCCGTGAGTGATATTGAAAGCTTGTAGGAATAGAAGTTCATTATAAGAATGAATGCCTGGGGCAGTATTGCATGCCAAAGAGATTCAGTGTTGTTTGAGACCCAGGGGAAAAAAAAACAGCTGGAATACTTTATTTTGGTAAGGGAACCTTTGCAGTGTCTGAGACATGATTAGTGCTGCTGTTAAAGGTCAGGTATAGGTCCTGGGTGTGAAGCATTGTCTGTGAATACATACGAAGTACATATATGTGATACTACATATATGTGATGTGTCTTCAGCATCATTCTGATCCTTGAGTATTCAATCCTTAATACAGAGACTTTAAAGCTAGGGAGAAGCATTAACTGTTTAACCCCCAAAGTGATGACAGATCTGTTGGAAGAATATCAAAGATCCCATTTCTCCTTATTTTGTCTGCTGAAAATTCATGTTTTATTTTTTGACTGAATCACCATCAAATCTATAGGGATTCTTGAACACCAGTCTGTATTTTGTGTAACATATGGTCCCATGAACAATTTTACAGTGAATAATTTTTTTAATTAAGGAGTAATAGATCACATTTCCTGATGTTTTGTTTTTTGTAGGTCTGGGTAATAAATACTGTTCAGGAAGGCTTGAGTCAAGGGCAGTGTATACCTCACTGATTTTTTTGGGTTAAAGCTGTGTAGCTATTCAATGGCTTGTCGTGGTCTCTTCTTCCCTCTCATTACCCCCAGTATTTATCAGGCTTAGCAGCAATACTCTCTAACTTGAAAGTCCTCAAAGCCCTGGCTATAACCAAAATACTCCAGTACTATGTGTCGAAAACTCTGTCATCTTGAACTGGAGGCTCTCTTGTCCAAACCTGATTGTGTCAGGCCCGAATAAAGTACACAATTTTCTAGCTTTATCCTGTAACACTGGTTCTGTTTCTTTCCTACATAGATTTTTCTCAGCTAGATAATACCTGCATGGCAGCATCCTTGCTAGGAGGAGAGATCACTTTCTCTAATGTGTTATTTTTATGACACAGAGTTTGATCAGAGGGAAAGCTTTTGACAGTAAGTGCTTAATCAGGGTTTTTCAAAACAGTTTTTCCTCTCTACCCACTGCCCTTAACCTGGCAGGTTAATCCATGAAATAATCTGTGCACAGAAATACAGACAACAAATGTAGTGCTTCAGTTGTAATGTTGGGTGCTTTGAGGTTTTTATGTGTTTTGGTCTTTGAAGTCTCTGAACATGCAAGTTTCCTCTTTGCACCTAATGTTCATTGCCATTGCTATAGGACACACATTCACAAACCAAAGAAATTAGGCCTTTTCCTAGAGGTCAGAATTTACTAAAACAGTTACAGTTTAGTTGTGAACTCCCCTTAAAATTTAATGACTTAGTGCTGCTTTTTGTTATGACATAAGAAAACGAAGTAAGGAGTCTTTGAAGCTGCTTCAGACTTCATAAATATTAACAGGCTCTGCAGTCTTCAGAGAGAGTAAGTTCTGGATGTTTTTCTTCACCTTAATAGTACGGTTTCATTTGCACTGTAAATCTTCTTGTCTTGACTAAACTGAAAGAGCAGTTATCAGATGCAAATCAGAAATACTGTATTTGTGGGTGGGAGCACTCTTGCTGTGTTTCCCCTTCTCTCTTGAACACCCAGTCCTTTCTCCTGGTGCATGCTCTGGGAGCAGTAAATTTGATTCCATGGTTTACAGGACCAGATCTTCAGAGGTGTTTAAGTGATTGAAAATGCAGGGTTTTTTGCTTCTGAGAATAATGGAAGGTAAAGATTCACTACTTGTTCACTTGCGTTGAAAAATCCTTTCTATTTGCATCTTGGGTCACTATATATGTTTAGTATTTGCCTGTGTTAATGAGGAAAAAAACCACACTGGTAGTATTGTCTAAACATGCCTTGAGAATACTTAAAATTGTCTCTAAGTTTAAAAACCAATTTGCATTTTAATAGAAACTGAAATTCTGTTTAGTTGCAGCTTCTTACAAATCCCAGGTTAATGCAGAAAGTTTTTTGTGATGGTCTGTAAAGAGCACTTTACCTGTAGATACACTTTGCATGAAGTTTGGTGTATTCTTTTAAAACTTGTTCTAGATGTCTCATCAGGAGTTGAAGAGAACTCATCTTTTTATTTCACAGAATCATGGAATGATTGAGGTTGGAAGGGACCTCTGGAGGTACCTGATCCAACCCCTAGCTCAAGCAGAGCCACCTAAAGCAGGTTGCTCAGTGATGAGTCCAGATGGCTTTTGAGTTTCTCCAAGGATAGAGATTCCACAACCTTCCTGGGCAGCCTGTGCAAATTCTCAGTCACACCCCACAGTAAAAAAAGTGTTTCTTGATGTTCAGAGAGAACTTCCTGTGTTTCAGTTTGTGCCTGTTACCTCTGCTGCTGTTACTGAGCACCACCGAGCAGAGCCTGGCTCTGTCCTCTCTGCACCTTCCCTTCAGTTGTTTATATAAGTGTATAAAATCCTCCGCTTGAGCCTTCTCTTCTCCAGGCTGAACAGTCCCAGCTCTCCCAGCCTCTCCTCACAGGAGAGATGCTCCAATCCCTTTGCTGGACTATCTCCAGTATGTCCATATATCTCTTGTAGTGGGGCCCTCAGAACTGGGCACAATACTCCAGTTGTGGTCTCATATTTCCCGGTATGCTTTAAAGAAACTTCTAAAGTAAATTATGCATAGGTTTTTTTAGGTCCAAAATGTCACTTCGGTGCTGTAAATCACTGATGCAGCTTCTGAGTACTTTTGCCCTTCCACAGGAGCTAATGTCCCTTGTTTAAAACACTTCAGCATTTTCCTGATCCCTTCAGTGCAGGCTTTGACAACTCTTTTGACCTGTGATTAAGGGATTTATGACTAGGTTTGCTGGCTACACATGCCTAATAAGCGTAATCATTGGATGCTGAGTCACATGGGGACATGTGTTTTTGGGGTGTGTTGATACAGACTCCTGTCTGAAACAGAGGTCACTGCAGCTTATAGTGACTATGTGCTTACATTTGTGAGGGCACATTCCTGCTGTGGGCTGGTTTGGTTCTCCAGCAGCCACCTTTTTACTCTTTTGAGGCTGACCTGCCTGGCCTGTGGGCACCCTCTGCATTACTGCATTTCCCTGGAGATGAGCCTGGAGGTGAGCAGCTGTCTGTAGACTAAACCGAGGGAAGTTTGGATGCTTTGTGCGTATATGGGTAATTCTGTAGTTGATGTTAAATACAGAATTTGTAAACAGGGGTTTTATTTTTAGGTCAACAGGATTTCTATTTTTAGGTGAACACTTCTAGGTGCAGAATAAAGATGTTAGTGTAATGCTGCTAACACTGGTCATGGATAGGAGGGAGAGAGGAAAGGAAGAAAAAGGCATAAAGCACAAAATATCACTTTATCCTTGGGTTTTGCATCAAATTCCTTGAGAGGGACACTCATTTCTTTACCATTAAGTGTCTCCTCCCGTTGATGTAGGTATGTGTAGTTGGTAAAGGTAGGATTTTTTTGAAGGTTCTTAAAGAATATGGCAAAATCATGTGGTAAAAGCAGTTGGTAGTTGCTTGCCTTCTCTATGTCCAAATACAATGGTTAATAGGCACCTTTCAGTTTTTCTTAGTATCCCCCCTGAAGTAACTGCACAACATGAGAGGTCTGTACTTACCTTAATTAGAAAGAACAAAACCGCACACTTCATGCTGGCTTGATGTATGCAATTAGTGACTGAGTGCAGTTAGTTTCCAGCTGCTAAAACTGTCTTATCAGACCTCTCGACAGGACTATCAGCAGTTTGTATTAGTATCTAGCATTACTAATGCTTGGCATTTTACCATGTTGTAAAAGCCACTTGTTCCTTCAATATTCATTTCAGGTATCAGGGTTACTTACATACAGAACACACCAAATTCACTGGTTTGGAAACCAACCAATTTTCAGAGATTGAAAATTAGTACCGGGTTTTTCAGTGAAGGATGCACAAGCATCTTGAGATGCTCTCAAGGCAGGGTTTAATTCATAAACTAAAATTTATCATTAGCTTAAATTTTGAAAAGTGACTTCTTCAAGTTAGAAACATGTATGAAAAAGAGGACGTCTTAAGAGAATTTCAGCTTTAGAGGCACCTTCAAAAAAAAGTCCTCCAGCCTCTCACTATGTATTTTACTATCTGAGCCTCCACATTCCTTCTATGTTAGGAAAATGGTTTGCATGTTTTTTTTCCCCTCTGTCTGGATCTCTTCTCTGCATTCCCAGGTATGCAGAATAACTGTGGTTTAAAATACCTCGCTGCACTTGTCAAGGTTAAAAGCATGTTGTAATTCCTGGGGAAATGTGGCAGGGCCACAGAGAAGTATGTGGATTTCTAACTGTCAGCAGTTTTTCAGCAGTGTCACAGCCATAGGGGTGGGGAAACACAAAGTGTCTGGAAAAGGATCTCTTAAAATGTAGGGGTTTTTTGGACTTCACCTTGCATAGTCCATGCTGCTGCGTTACAAGCCTGATGAGGATATGGATTTTTTCCATGTTGTTTTTAGAGCCAGGTGATGTCTCTAGCTGTACTGCTTCAGGGACCCATCTAGTTATGTTAGGATTGATGGTGTCTAAACCCTGTAATTTACTCCAGATCAGAATCCAGGGAACTGTATGGTTGTGTGCTTTGGGTAAAGTTGCTTCCCTAGACACTTCTGTAGTAGTGGGACCACAACCAGTATCAGATTTTGTTCCAGGGCTAACCCAGAAAATGGGTGAGTTTATGCTTTCTGGGTTGTCTGGAGAGAATGGGATGTCCAGTTTGAGCCTTAGAGATCTTAGCAGCAGAGAACAGTCTGAAAATATCTATAACCCTGTTCTGGGAGTGAAAGAAACAGTAGCCTGGGCTCTTGAGCATTTTGGAAAACGCACAACTATTGCAACAAGATACTGTGTTGGAACAGGAGAAGAAGTAGCATTTTAAGCACCCAAAGATGAAATGCTGTGTACCTTCGATGTGATATTCCTTGCAGTTACCTGGTCCCCGAGGAACACGACTTTTACCTGATTCAAATCAAGCTGCAAGATCGTCTGTAATCCACAATCCTATCTCTGAACTAATTTTTGCGTTAGGGGCTTTCTTCATCTTTTCTCTTGCTCACCTTTTGCCTGGTGAGACGGAGTAATGCCGAAGGAGTTGCCTGCATGTACCTTGCTGTCTCTAGCTGAGATGTCTGATTCCCAGCAGCTGCCATCCCGTTTGTGGGGAGCAAAGATAGTTGTGAAGTGTGGAACTTGGGAGAAGCAAAACATCCAAAGCATCCTCATGGGACTTACACTAGGGTGTCTTTGGACTGATGTGATCATCAGATAATAGTGAAAACCAGGTCTATAGACTACTAAGTATTGCATCACCCTGTAAGGATCATGTCATTGGAAGGCGTAGGAAAAAGGGCAGTCTGTCTGAATATATTCTTTTCGTAGTCTGACTTTTCAAAGCATTAAACCACTTGCAGGTATTATTACAGTTAGATTAAGTTTATAATTCTTCGCTCTTCTGCAGTGCTTTTATCCAAGATCTCACACTCCTTTTGAAAGCTAACCTACAAAGTAACCCAAAAGATACCTCCAAGTGTCCAAGATCGCTTTTTGTACAAAAATATAGTGCAACTTGATTTTGTGTAAAACCCTGCATGGTGTCAGCAGCTCTGTGGTATCACCTGTGGTCGTGCAGTGAGGAATGCCCTTCCCAACAAGCCATGAAAAGTGTGGTTGGGCACGTTGATCCTTTAAGAGAACTGCCAGCTGCTACAAGGTGCTGTGCTTGTAAGATTTTCTTCAGATGTAAGAGCTCCCTGGAAACTTACAGTAATTAAAACTAACGTCAAGAGTTTTCAAAACATTGCAGAAATGAGAACTCTGTTCTCTTCCAGATTATCTGGAGCAAGCCCTTTTCTATTTGGAAGAAATATTCTGAATACAAAAGCTTTTGATATTTAAGAAGGGTCTCAGCCTATTTTGAAAAACTTTGCCTTCTCTCCCTGGCAGAGTTGCTTCTGGGACTGATGACTGTACATGCATTCAACAGCTCTTTTTCAGCCAAAGTGGGATAGTTCCAACTTCTCCAGAAAACTGTATTAGGGAATATTTTTACAGCAAATAAACTTTTTGTAAAGCTACTTCTGCTTCTTTCCTATTTCTTCCGGTAGCAGTCTTTCCCCAGTTTGAGGGCTCTGCCAACAAAGATTTCCTCTAATGCTGGATCACTTACCCTCTATGACAACACATTGGAAATAAATGAAGCACAAATACTATTTCTTGGAATATTTTACAGGAGGAATGTGGAGCTTACTTTGTTTAGCATTTTGAATTTGCCTGGTGAAGCTCTCTGGCCCTGACAGTCCTCTGTTAAAGGAGAGCAGGGACAGTATCTGCTTTTTGAGTATGAAACAATGACCGACATTTTCAGTCTGGTTTTCCTGGTGCACTGCAAGCCTGACTGTGTCCAGTGCCCGCTTTGAGTTTCACTTGGATGCATACAGCTAACCTGGTTTGAGACACTATGGGGTCTATTCAAAACTCATTTTGTGTTTTGTTGTTAATACTTCGAAATTGCATAACTATCTTTTTCTTTAGCAATAAGCTTTAAGTATTAAGCTGTTGTCTGTGACTCATTAGTCTGTTGTTGGTGACAGTTTATTGTCTTTGTTAAATCATGGAAAATCCTTCCATGCAGTTTGTATTCCTTATTGTCTGAAGCAGACTACAGCTGTTTGTTTTACCCTGAAGGAGGCTTTCTTCTCAGATGACTAAAAGTTCATAATAACATCTGGGAGCTCATATGAAAGTACAGCAGACCTCATTCATTGAATGAAAAATTTCGTGTGCATATTTAACTGTTGAACAGTTGTGTTAGATGAGTTTTGAAAACACTACATAGACTGACACAAAAACCAGTGTCTGATTCCTTGCTTTTTTTACTTTCTCTTCTCATTTCAAAAGCTCCAGCAGAACCAAGTATTGGTAGTTACACAGAGTGATGTTTTCTAGAACCTTTTTAATCAGTGGTTTAGTTGCTATGGGTTAACACTGCATTGTTGTGAAAGTCAGAAGAAAAGTCGGTTAAAGACACATATACTTACTGGAAACACTAGGAAGGGGTTTGATCTTGACTGAATGACCACAGATTGCTCATTATCTGAAATGGAAGATGGGAAACCACGGTTAGGAAACAGATGCATTGCTGATGTTCCTGAACCACGGAGGAAGCACCAGACACCAGCTCTTGAGGTAGATTAGCTACAAGCATGCAGGTTTTCTTTTTTACAAGTTGATAATTGGAATAGCTTCTTTTTCTTTTTAAATAAGGACTAACTGGTAGATTCAACTTTTAAAGTAAAAGTTGTTTTGCATAACTAGCAGTGTGATTATAGTCCAGTGTGCACCCTTTTGTAAGAATGCCGGTATGAAGTGGTCTGACCTCTTCTGTAGCCTTGTTAACTACATACCAAATCCAAAGACTTTTTTTTTCTGTACATATGTGAGCTCTTGGTCAAAGTTCTTAGTGTTGGTTATACACAAATCAGATCCAGCTTTCGGATCCTAATGTCAGTTGTGATTCCTGGGCACTCGGAAACCTTCACACTTACTAGAAAACAGTCTTCTAATTCAGAAAAACTTGCTTTCATGTCTCTGGATGGTGTGCCTGCCTTTTCTGAAGGAGGGGTTTTAGTAGGGAGTGGTTTTTATTTTTCTTGTTGCAATACGTCTGTTGAAAAGCCTGATGCCCCTGATATGCTGTGGGGCATCAAAGTTGAGTGCAGCAGTTAAAAGCTAGAACACTCCGTGATTAAAACTGCTGTTTAGTTTCTGAAGCTTTTCTACTATCCAATAAATAGAATGATTTGGCAGGAGTATGAGTAGGAGATGGACTATTCCTTCATTGTGTATTTACAGCTTTTCTTTTCACCCTAAAGACAGCTAATCCCTGTTGCTTGTCAACTCATCTTCCAAGACTTAGATGTTGTTTAGAGCAGACTCCCATTTACAGCCATCCAAGTCCCTGCTCAAGTTTACTCCATCTGCCTAGATCCTGCAGCTGAATGGAGGCTCCAGATGTCTACAACAAAGAAATCAAAAGATATCATCTTTCTTTTGCCTTTTTTTTCCCCTTCACTGAATTTGATGTTTTGTAATTTGCTTTTAGACATATTTTGCTCTGGAGATGCCTAAAACATTCAGGAATAATGTGGTGTAATTTTTTTTTCTTTTCCTTTTTTTTTTAAAACTTTTATGCCAATTATGTAAGCAAATCAGAGGTTAGCGGGAATTCAGTGCTAGCTGGTGGTTCCATCATATTCTGCAATCTTGAGTATACTTCTAACATTAATGCAGAAAGCCTCAGAATTCCAAGTTTCCATGACTTTGAGAGACTGTATCTGTTAAAACATTTGTGTAGTATAAACAAAAGGCTTGATATTCCTAAACTGGAATTTGAGCCTGACTTGTAATCCAACTTTTGGGATCATTTTTGAAAAGTGAAATCTATGGTTTAGGTTTCAAAATTCCAAGATTTAAATATGTGAATATTATTTAAGTAATGGGGAATAGGTTAGAGCTGGAAGAAATCCCAGTTAAGAAACTGACAGAAGTGTCAAAAATGTTGCACTCTGCCTTCATTTGTACTCCATCCCCCACATTCTTTAGGGAGTTTTTGTGAGGTCTTTTGGAGGTCTGTGGGTGGTCTCTGGGCTTCAGCTGGTGACGTGGCCTCTCCGTTTTAACATGAGGCACCACTGGCTTCCCTCTGGCTTTGACTTGGAAAAACACACCATTTCGTAGGAGTGGTTGGATGAAGAAAGGCGGGATGTCTCCAGGAGTCTCCTTTGTGGACTGAGGAAGCTTTGAAATGGGCACAGCTGAAGTGGTTTTATGGTGGCAGGTGGGTGGGTGCAAGGCCTGTGGCTCCCTGCTCCTTGCTTCCCCACCCCAGACATGACTGCTCGGAAAGACGCACGGTGTGTACATGGCTCTTTGCCTCAGTACTGTGACCTTTGGACCTTTATCATTGCCAACTGAAGTGTCAGCATGGCATAAATAAGTCAGATCAAGTAGTGTAATTCTGGCCCTCATCCCAGTCTTAGAGGCAGATGTAAATGCCATCCTCTAGCTGGCTTTTACCTTGTTTTGTCTGATTGAAATGATGACTGATATAATCGTATTTCTTCTCCCTTGGTTTCTTCACTTTGTTACTAAACTTTCTCCTGCTATCTTTGTGTTAATTTAAATCTATTTTGAGTCTGAAGGCTCATCAGCCATGTGCCAGGGTGCTATTTGCTGTCATTTGGTTTGGATTATCTTAGCAGCCTGACAGGCTTCGTGGTGTATCTGTGACATTTTGAGACAAGAAAGTACTTTTTCTTTTTTGTAATAGAGCATACAAAAAGTATGGTAATTTAGAATGCTTTTACAGGCTTGGTTAATAAACCAAAAAGTTGCTCCATGAAGTGCAAACACCATTGGATTCATGTGTTACCCCATGCTTGGGATCAAAAGGACCAATGGGGCAGAGATTTTTTTTTTTTCCTTTTCCATGTGTCCAGTACATCTCATGATGAAACCTGGTGGAAAACTTGCTAATACGGCTGTTTCAAGAGAGGAGCTGGCTTCTCTTGGGAGAAATGCCACTTAGCATATGTGTATACTTTGGTGGTGATGCCAATAGCAGGTTCCCCCTTTGCAGAGAGAAGGGGAGCTGGGTTTGTTGATGTGCCCTGCTTTATTTAAAGACTTGCTCTAAGATAATCTTGTTCCAGTTGTTTCAAGCAGCTTCAGAAATGTAGTTAACTCCTGTGCATAAATGTTTGTCATCTGCAGTTGAGGCAATAGAATATAAGAAGCACCATTAAAATGTTAATTTTTTACAAATATGACCGAATTAGTAAGAACTGGGCAAGCTTATGGTAATAACCTCAGCTGTTAGGTTTGTTGTTAGGAAGAGGCTTTGTATCTTCCTTACAGAGTTAGGTAAAGCATAATTTCTGTGTTTCCTTGAAATTATGGAATTTTTTCTTTGGTTTTTCTTGACTCTATTCATGCTTTAAGGAAGCCTCAAAATCGCTCGTAGAATCTGGCCCCTTATCTCCATCTTTTGTCCCTGTTCCTGTGTCAGCCGAGCATGCAGCCATCCGTGTGTGCCAGGCTGCTGAAGGTGGGGAGCTGAGCTGCTTTGTGTGTGTGTGAAAATGAGTGGGTTATGATCGCTGGCCAGAGCTCGTTTCCAGCAGTGATGAATGTCTTGAGTGATGAGTTTTGCTTTTGTTTGCAAAATGAAATAGGTTTTCTCAACTAGTAAAATTAGGGAGAAAGTACAAGAATGCATGGGAAACTTGAGCAATGGCCTTTTTTTTTAATCCTTTCCCTCTCTCTGTCCTTCATCATTCTTTCTGAGGTTATTCTACTTCCTCATAGGCTGTGGTCCCCATCTATAACTGTTGGTGGGGTGAGGGGATGTACTTTGCTCAGCCCCACCTTCATACTTCTCCATCAGTTGCCTATTTAACTCTCACTACTGCTAAGCGTGTATGCAGCCTTTTCCTGGGCTGGACTGGTGCCCATCTTCAGTCCTCTACTTAGAGCAGTTAGTGGTATCACCCACAGTGGCTTTTTTAACAGCAGGTGATGCTACGGGCAGAGGTTGTTGGGAAGGAACATGGAGGAGATACCCAGACAACAGCTGCTTTTTGGAAGAATCAGGTTTAATACCAAGGATTTCTACTTAGTTTTGCTGTCCAAAGCATGTTAAAATCAACATGTGAAGTGAAAAATCTGCAGTTATAGCAAAAGACCCAAGCAGTTTACTGAACAAAAGAGTTGCAGGATTGTGGTTATATTCCTCAGCGATCTAGTTTCTCAGAGGACTGTACCCTCTGCTCCCTGGTATGGCTATACTAGCTGGAGGTTTGTTTTGAGTTTTGTTTTTTAAAAATTTTGGATTTCTATTGTAAACATGGGGACAAAGAGCAGATATTCTGGCTACTGTGGGAATGATGCAATTTGAAATGTGAGAGAATAGAGGTTTGCTCCTGTAAGGAAGATTACCTTGAACAGCAGGGCCATTCAATCTGGAGCCTGCCATTTCACTGTGTTAATTATTTAAACAAGTAATTGCAGTTCAGATATCAAAACCCTATTTCGGGTACAGTGATTTCTTTCTTTTTACAGCAGATGTAACAGCAGTGCAATTGGACTAAAAAGATGGGTTGCACTCAGAAGAAATGCAGGAGGGGTCTATGATAACTAGAGACCAAGTTTGGTGCTTTTTTGTGTCACGCAACTTCCTCTGCTATTTCCTAACTCTTCTACGTGGAGTAAGATATCTCTCTCATCTTTTGACAAGCTGTGTCGGTGGAATGAAGGAGGCTCTTTTCAAGAGTGCTGCTTTCCAGCACTGCTGCTGTCTGTCTGGTGGGAACTTGACCTTGACTTTTTTACTCTGTGGTAAGATTTCAAGGAATAGTTTACATGGCTTTTACAAGTAACTGTGTAGTACAGACAGTGCCAGAAACTAAGATGATGCCTGAAGCCAGACTTACTGTTTCTCTGTATAAAACTTGCTGTTTCTCTTTCATTTAACTTAATCTGATTAATCCAGTCTTTGTGTGTTGTGTATGTCCTTTTACACATTATTTATGCAAGTTTGTACACAATATTTTATGCCCCTTAATTTAGAGGTCGATATGATGAGTAGTTATAACACTGCAAACTTGCATAATCCACGGAGTGTTTTTGCTTTTTTCCCCGCTTGCTCTCTTGTATACTTGTAGCATCAGCTTCAGAAGCATTTTCAGGTTTTTGTTGGGAGAAAGGGAGAAGGAGTAGAATGAACAGCAGCTCTGCTTCTTGTGTGGAAATGTCTATGATTTGGGGATTATACACATTCTTTGTAAGCTCAGGGCCAGTATATAGGAAGGAAATCAAAGATTCTGAATTATAGTGGTGGTTGGAATTGGCATGTGCTAGCTATGTCTTTCCAGTTCTTCATGGAACAGCAATGTTGTACTTAACCACAAGGGGAGGAGTTAAAAATCTTTAATGCATTAACGTTATTTTTATGACTGCATGGCAGTTGGAGAGCTACAGGTGTTTGGTAAAATGCTCAGTTCTTTTCCTCGGCCATATCTGTCTTTTGATTTTTTTAGTCAGCGTAACTTGATTTTTTTGCGCTGTCCACATTTCAGAAGGTTAATGAATTCTCAGATCAGCAGTAGGATAGTTAAATCTTGCAGAAACAAGTTACAAAGTGTTGTACACAAAATTACTGCATCGTGGGAATCTTTCGCTGAACACTTGCATCTGGATGGTTTCATGTTAACTGGATACTCACACAGTTCTAATGTCAGCTTCTACTGAATTGTCCCCCTAAATTGAGGGAAGACCCTCAAAATAGACCCTCTTGTTGTATTCTGGCCCTTAGTCTTGTTCTCAGTGAGGTGCCCTGATAGGTGAATGATTTGGGAAGTATGAACCTGGCCCTGTGGTTGCTTAGTGTCACAAAGGTAGGGGGTTCATTTTGTCGCTGCATATGTCGCACAGCAGTTGTAGGTCTGCAGTCTTTTGCCTGTTAGCTTGAGTAATTCCTTCTGTATGGCCTTGCCATAAGTGGAATTGTAATGCACAGGAGGCTTGGCCCTCTGGCTTGGGGGGAAGTGTTACTCAGAGGTGCGAGGTGCAGAGGGTGGTGAGGGCTGGGGCAGGCTTCCCTTCAGCTCTGGGTTGTGTACTCTCAGCTGTGCTCGTGGGCGTACATGCACAGCCGAGATTAGTCAGGCTGCGGTCATTAGCTGTGAGCTATGTCCTGCTTCACGTGGTACATCTTTGTTTATAGACGTAACAAACAAAAAGGAATGCGTAGACATTCTTCAAAACTACACAATGTTGTGTACCTTTGCTCTGTTTTCATAGGTTGCTGGGTGAGCTATGATCAGACACCCTGAGCTGATGAGGTACTTGCTTCTGAGAGTCCTCTCAAAGAAATACCTGCTAGGTCCAAGCTATTCTGTGTAGATCTTGGAAGGCTGGTCTCAAAGAATCTTTTTTTAAGCTTGGATTGCAGCTTATTTCTACAGTGTCTTTTTTTCTTAGCAGTACCTTCATTCTCTGGTTTATCTCTAGTTACCCTCTAAAGATGATGAACATGCAGTTGAGATAATGAAAAACTCAGCATCAAACAGGTCTCAATAACTCGCTCTTTTTTTACTTGAAGGGACAGAATTAAAATTCTTCAGGGCTGGCAGGGCTCACAGTTTTTCTAAACAGTCAGTGATTACCTTCTTAATAAACTTATTAGTCTGCATAAGATGCTCCTGCCAGTATATGTACTTCTGACTTTAAATATTTATTTTAAAGTAGATCTTAAAAGGCCAGCTTTATTCTGAGTGCTGTGTCAAGCTAGACTTCTTACAGTTTCCATTTGAACAGTGGAAGAGGAGATAAATGCAGTGACAGCCTAATCTTACCCTGTGTTGTTCTTCTCCCCCATTTTTCACCCCCGTGTCTCTGTTTTTATAGGCAGAAGTCGTGGCGCTTGCTTAGGGCAGCAGTTCCCGTGTGCCCCAGCTTCTTACCTGTTGGAAGCCCGTCCAGTTCTGAGCTGCCTGAACCTTCTCGTATGCAGAGGCTCTTGCTGAGCTGGTGATACTCATCTTCCTGTCTTCACCCTCAGCTCTACCCTGACTAGTAGACAAAATTCAGAGCAAGGAAGCAGAAAAAAGCATTTTGTCAATGCCAAGCTGTGACAAACTCTTCCCTGTCCTTCAGAGTAGGGACTGAAGCTCTGGCGTCCAGTTTTTGAAATGTGCCTTGTGACAACTTTGTAAACACTGTCTTTAGGTTGAAGCTTTGCAGTTGTTTGACCTTGTTTAAGTGCAGGTGGCTGCTGTAAAAGGATGCTTTCTCCCTCGGCCGTCACCACAAACCACCACATTTTCTATGTGGGAATAGCAAAAGCTCCAATAGCTTGTGCTACCCTGAGTGAGACTGCGTCCCTGTCTGCTCTGATTAGACTGACCTTGCCAGAAAACGAACACAAAAATTAGTTGCATCAGCAGTGAGCTGATAAACTGCATGAATGATCAAGTGACATAAAGGCTGTGGCAGAAATGAGTGCGGTTGCTCGCTTTGGTGTCAGCCTGTGATCTAGTGGGCTTCAGGCTTGGCTGGGCTCCTCTGGGGTTGGGATGGGAACACAGCAGAGGAGAAAGGAGGACCAAGTGAGTTACCAGGAAGGGAGGAGTTCATGTCAGCAATAGGCTTTTATTACTATCACGACATGCTAACCCTTTCACAGGAGATCTGCCATGGCTTGAACTGGTGGCTCCTCCAGTCCATGAATGCTGCTGGAGATTCTCTCTACAGGCAAAGTCTTCATGGAAGGTTTCTTGTGCAGCTTTTCTGGTGGCATAATTAATGTCTCACTTCTATTTTCTCCCACACAGGTGTCTTGAGGAAAAATGAATTTTATCTTGCTGTTTGGGAGTTAAAATTCTCAATTTACAGACAAAATAATTTAACAAAGCTTGCTAATTTTAGGTTTCACAGTGAGAGACAGAAGTGTGTTGCCACGGTAGGGTGGCTCTGTGTTAGTGGAAGAGGTGTTAGGGTAAAGAGGGGAGTTAAGGACAAAATACAACTCCCACACCTACTCAGCAGAAATAGTTACTGCCTTTTGTTCCTTGACACCATAGGGTGTGACCTGAATAGGTACATGTGTGTAGTTTGGGATTTTTTTTTTTTGTGAATCACTCCACCCACAATTTTCCCGTGGTGAAGTCAAGGCACCCAGTTTCAGCTTTCTTGGGCATTGAGCAGCAGCTGCCCTGTCTCCATCCCTCTGGGAAGGGTCACTGCTGCTGCTGTCTCTGGCTGACCGAAGGGCTGGTTCCCAGGTGCTTGAGGGATTAAGGCTGATGCTTTGCACAGGTCTGCAACTCTGCAGGAACTGAGCAGCTCATTTTGGGAATGTCTGCCTTAAAATTTTTGCCAAATATGTCTGAAGTACTGTCTGAGGAAGGTACAGAAGAGAACCCTACAGCCCTAAGCCACCATGTTCTGTGTCTCCCCTCTTCTCCCAACCCTTTTGTTTGCAGCAGCCAAGCTGAAGGTTTTGGGAACAAGTCACTTTTATTGTGCAGTCCTGATTTGTCTCCCAGGCAGCTTCATGTTGTGAGCTGAATGACATGTTACTCTCTTTTGGGGAAAAAAATAGATTTTAGCGTAATGCATATTCATGAAGCTGCATTATGGTTGCTGTGACAACCTCACCAATGGCAGTCAAGATCTGTATGTTGAACTTCTGTCTCCGGTCCCCATATTGAACCACTGAACATATTACACAGCTTCCCACTTTTTTCTTCCTCCCCTCCTCCTCCCAGTCAGTGGACAGTTTAAATTGTTTGAGTTGATGCTTAATTAATAGCTGCATCTATTTAAGTCTGCAACACCAAAGCACAACTTCCTTTTGATTTCCAACCTGTGTTAACCGAGTGTTGCTTCTGCTGGCAGTCTGTAACAGAGGAAGTGATTCTGGTGGGATTTTTTTTGTTCTGCTCCCTTTAAACTTAAAGGCAAAATAATCCTGAGTTACTAAGCATAATGTTTCTCCAAAGGTGGCCTGATAATTTCATCTGTCGTGAAGAAAACAACCCACCAGAGTCCATCCCCCTAGTCTATTCCTGTCTAGTCTAGTCTGTTCCTAGAGTTTTAAGGACTCCTGACCCTGAAAGGAGCTTTTAGTAGGTGTTACTCAAAACCAGAAAGGAGTTTGTTCTGAGTGTGTTATGACCCTGAAGCCAAGGGTGATGTAATTGGAAGAAGATTTGACCAGACTGTGGCGCTGAGGTGATGAATATTATTTCAGGATGAACCTGTTGTGATGAGTGTGGAGAGAGCTCAGTTTGAAGATTTGTTTGCGTGTTTGTTGATGTCAGAAATTGAGGGCACTTGCGCAATGCTTGTGACTTTCAGAGAGTGTTTATAAGCTGCTCTTGGCCAATCCAACTGAATGTTTGGCTTAAAATATTGCAGTCTTGGTTTCCAATGACAAGTGATGACATCATTCTGTACTGAGAACCTGAAATATTGTATTGTCCTGGATGAGCTCAGTCTCATGTCAGGGCTGTTCATTAGGCCTGTTCAAAGGGCCGCATTGAGTGTGGGTTGTGCCCCTTCTGTGTGCTAAACGTCTTTGTTGAGTCGAGCTTAATGTAAAGTTTTCTTGAAAGGTGCCAACTTCACCTTTACAAAACCACTCCCTGTTGTTCAAGACGAGGCGCTGTGGATAAAATTTGGCTTGCCTCATGGATGTGAGCCTTCTGGAGACTAATTTGGGAGAAGTCTGTGCACAGGGGGAAGAAAAGTGTCCCTTTCTTTTATCTTGTGCTCTAGGATGACCCTGCTTGAATAAGGAGGTTGGACCAGATGACCCACTGTGGTCCCTTCCACCCTGACCCATTCTGTGATTCTGTGGAAAGCTGAGCAGACAAGGAGCTCTCGAGTGCAGTTGATCTTTCTCTGGTTAGCTCCTTAAATATTAATGAGTACAAAATGTTCAGAAAGTGACTTGAAATGAGATTCCATTCATTAAAATGAGAAACTGGGGGGAAAAAACCATGTAGCAAGAGGGAACTTTCTGCACAGAACATTATACAGAGGACTCTGAATCTGTATTAGGCTTAGATATACTCACTGTTCCTTCCAGTTTTAGTTAGACATGTCTGGAAAAGAATACAGCAAGCTTAATTTTCAGGGTATGTGAATGGATTGAGTTTGTCTTGTGTTACTGCTCTCCTGTCAACTCTATTATTCAGGAGCGTTTCAGTGTAGAAGTAGTGAATATCAAATGTAATCCTGATACTTTCTACTCCCTCAATTTGCACATCCCTTCCTCGTGATAAGACATGTCCTGGTGTTGACAACAGTGTCTGTATTTGTTCATCCACACACAGCCTGGCTTTTCTTGAATACCAGGGCTCTTACCTTGAACTTCTGCAGAAATGTGTTTTGAGAATGAAAGGAGAATGTGAAGGAGATGGAATGTAAAGATGAGAACTAGGGGTATACTAGGTTTGCAGGTCATCTTCAGCTTTCTGAAAAGCTGTTTTTCTAGCAAAAGGAACATGGGTGCTTTGAAGGTTACTGTACTTTGTCATACTCTTGTAGGGCCTTTTTGACCTGGGATGAAATTCATCCATGGTGTTTTAAGTGGTTTCTTTGTTTGTTTTTCTTCAGGCTCCAGACTAACACTTGCTGAGGCAATGCTGTTTGACTTGGTGTAGCAGGTTTGTGTTTTGTTAACAGCTAAGGAAAACTGACTGAGCCCTGTGTTGTGAAGCAGAGCCCTTTCTCTGAAAAGTGCACATGAAGATTTAGCTGTTCAATCCCTGCTGGGTCTACCAGGCCACAGACTGTACTTGTGTAAAAAATAAATGCAGCAACAGAAAACCAAAACCTTTAAACCACTTGTAGGAGACTGGGGTGAGTTAAGGCAGATTTCAGACAGCAGTGGTACATTGAGTGCTGCACTTCCCTGAGTTCCCTCTGCATCCCAACCTCTTCCGTGTTCATGCAGGAGTAGGAATGGGGTAGCAGTGGCATGAAGGGGGTGGGAGGGTTGTCCACAGGAACACGTCTCATAAACAAGTCCCTCCAGATGGCAGGGGTGGCTCTCAATATTCCCTGGAAGCTGGTTGTCTGCTTACTGAAGCCTCTCTATAAATGTAGGCTTAAAAATTTCTTGTAGATCTCCCTATGATTTTTATGTGAAAGTTTGGGAAAACTTGATTTTTCTGTTCTTAGTATAAATTTGGAATGTGAGTGTATGTTGATTTTGGTTTTTGGGTCTTGATATATTAATTTAAAATGAAGGTCTGACAGTTGTTTGAGGGGTTTACATATTACGTCAAAATAAAGGCATCTCTTCCCTGGCCCTCTGTAAAAGGAATAAAGCTTCAGGCTTGAAGGATTTGCATTAGCCAGTAGGTATTAATGGCAATTAAAAAGAAAATTTTTAAAGATTACTTTAGCTAGGGTTTTTTTTAAGCATGGAAGATTAGACCTTTTCACTTGATTATTGTCACATGTATGACAGTGTTGGGAAATGGCGGTGTTTAAAATGCATGGAGTTAAAATACTTGTATTTTTATTAGAGTGTTATAGTATTTGTTAATGGTAAGTTTGAAAGCAGGGTGAGATGTGGGTCTGCCTTCGCACCCTGAGCTCCACATGTGCCGAGTTGCGTGGTGGTTTTGATGTTGTGGGTATGGGGAGTTACTAGAAACAGCCTGAAATTCACAGCTGAACCAGCTGAGCTCAGAATGGCCATTTGGGTAGGGATGGGTCCAGGATAGGTAGCTGGGAGAAGGTGAGGGATGAATAGCTACGATGGTGAAGCAAGTGTTTTGGTATTTAGTTATTTAGTTACTATATTTTACAATAAATCTAATTCTAGATCAGATTTGGGTCTTTCATTTTGCAAAAGCTACCTGAAACTTACCTAAATTTGACTCAAGTCAGTTGGAATACAGAATCTCCAAGAATCTTTTTTCCTAGTAAGCCTGAAACTGCTGAAATGTCACCATAAAAAAAGTTGCTGGTTGCAGAACAGGCTGCTGACATAAAAAGCCTGTCTTGGATCCAGCATTTGGCTGGAGGCCAGATAATGAGTTTTTATAGGAGCTTGTTGGCTAGCTCACATTTTTGCTTAGGTTAATGTAATGTAACTGTAGGTAATTTGGGAACCTGGTACATGGAAAACAATTTTTAGACAAGATGATCGTATTATCTTTAAATTTTAACTGAGAAGATATTTTTATGTAACTGCTTCTTGTACTTCAAGCAGTTTAGAAATGCCTTGGAATGTGGTTGTTTACTATGTCCTCTTTTAATGGCTAACCTACTGAATAATCCTGCAAAAATATTGACCCTCATGACACGTGTGTTTTCCTAGCCTCAGAATTTAAGCTGACTCCATTCAGTGGAGGGATTTAAAGAAAGGTTTGCATTTTTAAAAGGCTGGGTAGTAATATGTGTAGGGGTAAGTCATCAGTTTTGTGAGTAAAAAAATACCATAAATGTGTTCATGGGTAAGCTGTTGGTCAGGTTATTCTGTGACCTGAAATGCATGAGCCATCCTAGGATGAGAATGGAGCTTACGATTTCAATTTCCCAAATGGTGACCATTCCTTGCAGTTATGCCAGTAAGCCTTTTCACTGTCCTTGTGGCTTTTTCAGTCTTCATTCAAAGCTTGATGGTAAGGGTTGGAGATTGCTTTGTCCCGAGATGTTTTTGATGCTTCTCATTCCTTTTGTGTGATAAGTGAATGTGATTTCATGCTAAGGGAAAAGAAAACTGAATTCTGATCTTGAACCGTCCGTGAAAGTGCTGGATATGCCAGGCTACTTAAAGACGTCCAGATCCAGCCCTGGCCTTTGAGGAGCAGTGAATAAATGTGGTTTTAACAGGAGAATGCCGAGGACTCCTGTTTCTGTCCAGGACAGCAGTGCTCATCTACAGTAACTGCTCCATCCCTAGGAGGGCTGGGGAAGGCATGAGATGCACGCTTGTCCTCCATCGTTACGGGCTGATGGCTGCCAACCACTCCAGAAAAGGAATAACACTCTGCCATGCTTTATTATTTCCGTGCATTGCTTTATCATTAGCAGAGACAGCACGGATGATGAACAGACAGGATTTGGTTTACAGCTGCTTTGCTGTAGGTCTCTTACATGCTATGTAAATCTGGTTGAACATAGATGGAGATCATTGTGATGGGAGGGAGAGTGATACAATTGTGCTGGTGCTTACCAGAGGTTTAAACTTCGCTCATACCATTTGTTCCCTAGTTTCTATTAATAGTAGGGCCTAGAGATATTTCTGGATGTGATAGCTGACAAGTTTCTTCATCAAATAGTCAATGAATGAGCAAGAAGTGTTTCTATTTTAAACTTAGCTTTGACAAGTAAAAGAACTTCAAAGAAAAGCTGTTCTTAGAAAATAACCTTGGTGTGAGTTCCCTCAAGTGTTTCTCTATAAGTGATAGATTAAACACAGGGTTGCAACTTTAAGCGTCTCTGATTAAAGAAAGAATTTTATGGGGTTTTTTTGCCAGCTATACTCTAAGGGATTTGTATTAGTTTAAAACTGCTGTCTTTAATTGAAAGGTAATAAAAGCTAATAAAACTTGGCAGAGGTGCAAACTAAGACGTATTTGAAGGGAATGATCTGGTTTGAACTTGGTGTGAATAGTCACTGCCAAAGTGTTAGGGTGAGTGGAGAATCCATAGGGGAAGTTGATGAACCTGTTGAAAAGAGGTTTGTCCTAGGCGGTGAGAATTGCCTTAGGTGCAAAGGCTGTGGTAGCAAAAGGTTTTTCTATTTTGCTCTTGATTTTTACTCCTGAAGTGACATTTGTCTGCATTTAGCTTTGCATTTTCGTCTCACACCAGTGTCTGGGATGATGTGCCATGAAGCTAAGCATGACTTCTAATGAAGAGGATGGTAGTGCTGACCTTAGAGGACAAAAGGGTAGTACCAGGAACAAGTGCCTCAAAATAAATTTTTAAAAATCCATTTGCTAGAGCATGGCATCATCCTCCAAATGGATCTCTGTGTGCTGAGATAATTGTGGCTGTTTTGTTATAAACTGCCAGAGCAGGAGCTTGCTGGAGTGACAGGATCAAGAAACTAACTGTTGGATTTGTTGTTTTCTTTTTTTAAAGATGGACCTTGGGACCTTTGGTACAGAGTGTGGTTCATTGAATGGGACCAGTTTGGCAAGTCTGGTTTAAATCAGAAATTATACAGTGCAATGTCTTGGAAAGCTGTCATTACAATGAGTTTACACACATGAATTATACTTTCTTCTGTTGTCTTTTAAAAAGCAAAATGCTTCTTCCAGTACAGTTTCAGGGGTATACAAGGTTGTCAGTTTTGGTAATTTTAAGGGTTTTGGCAGTGCATTTGAATATAATTTATGGTCTGTTTCAGCAGTCTAATTTTTGGTGAGGTCTTCTGCATGGATCTGTCTATGGCTTTCTTCAGTAAGCCCTTGCTAGTTTCAGTTTTCTTACCCTGAGGTAGTAGGGAGATATGATAGCATCCTTACTCTTTTGCTTTAGTTTGTCTGGGAATTTGAAAAATTGGTTGTGAAGCTTAGTGGATTTTCCTATCTTTGATTAGAAGCATCACAATTGAAGAATGTTGACTTACCAGCTAAACTTTTTTGTTTCAAGTAACCTGTTAGCAACTGACTTCCTAATCTGTCTTTGGAGTGCCTATTGTGGTTTGCTTTAAAAACTGCCAGGAGAGAGAGGCCATGAGAGTCTGGGAAGAAGGCAAATGATCAACTACTGTAAAACAAACCATGCCTGTGGTACACTGTGGAAAAAATGCCTGTTAAAAAGCTAAGCGTGTTTTTCCTCCAGTGACAGGAAGGCACTTAAAAGATGGTTGGGAGTAGTTAGTGATAGGAATACGTGTATTTAGATTTATTACAAGCTTTCTAAAATAGTCTTGATTTCTGGATCTTGCAGAGACTCCAACCGTCATGTTAAGGTAAAGCAGAAAAGTGCAGTGCTGAACATGCTAAAGAAGTTGGACAAAATAAGGTTCAGAGGTCACAAGAGAGATGAGTTCCTTGATTTAGCAGAGTCTCCAAATGCTTCAGACACTGAATGTGGAGATGAAATCCCGGTGAAGATACCTCGAACGTCAGCTCGAGACAATGAAGAGCTGAGAGACCCTGTAAGTACTCGATTTAAGTATTGTTATATTGTGTTTTATGGTTTTCAGGAAAAAAATTAAAAGAAATTACTAATTCTTTATCCTTATATTATGGTTGTAACACTTAATGATTTGTGGACTAGGAAGTAACTTTCCGGTAATAGGCCTCCATTTTGTGGAAAGATCAATTAATTTCTTAATATTAGGGTTCCCTGTCCCTACTTTTAATTTTAAATATTGTGAGTTGACAGGTTTGTTAACTTTGGATATGCTTCTGAATGCTCTCTGGTTTTCATTTGTTTTGTTGAATTACTAATGAACACGTGAAAAAGAAAAGGCAACTTTTTGGTCTGAGGAGCTCAGATTGCTCAAATGATACTGTCCAGGACTTTAAGGATAAGACTTCTTGTTGCTTCATTAGTGTTAGAGGGTCACACCACCTCCTTCTCCACTGCGGTGTTGTATGCAGTAGTGCTTCCATGCTATTAGAGCTGGTTTAAACCTATGAAGGTGGTGCTAAAATGTTTAGGTGCTTATAAGCAGAAGCAGCAAAGCAGACCTACCTTTCTCAAAGGCACTGCTTCAGGAAAAGTTAAATGTTGGTTAAAAAAAGTAAAATAAAATCCTTCTTTAACTGTTAAAAAATGGCTGTGGATCCGAGAGCTTGGAGTGCTACAGTATAAATTTAGATTTGTCTATATAATTCTATTGTAGAAGTGACTTGGAATTCAGAATTTATATCACCCTATGAAAACTTACTGTGCAGTTTTTATCCCCAAAATGTGATCAGACTGTTGTCTGAAGGCTCATTTCTAGGAGCAGGGGGCTTGCTCACAGCAAGTTGTAAACTCAAAGATTTCAAACTGTATATGCTTATGCATCTCCTTTGGAGCTGGCAGCTTGTATCTGGTTCTGTAGCTATTAGCTTTTTTAAATTTAAATGGGCTTGTGTGGTGCCACATACAGTCCTGCTTATGGAGAGCTTTTTTGCCAGAATGTTTTTCCTATGATCATGGAACAAACAGGTGGTAATGACAGAGCATGTTTTGGTCACAAAAAGTCTGTTATATGTAAATCCTCAAGCTTCTCACACAAGGAAGTTTGTTAAAAGCTATTCCTTTGCTCTTACTCTACTGAAGACATCTGTCATTTGTTAAGATGTAAGTATTGTGTATACTGGGACTAATCTCTGCTGCTGCCCTTCCAACATGATATTTTGTGAGGTTTTTTTATAGGTAAATACTGGCATTAAACCTAAGGCTTTATGTTTTATGTGGGTATATATTAGATGCCTTTTGTATTTAATCAGAAGTATCTGGATGGCAGAGCTAGAGGCTACAGAAAGATCTGCCTGAAACTCCAGGTACTATTTTATGTATTTCTTCAGGGCAATAGTAGCTCCTGGGTGGTATGGAGGGTAGCTGAGGGAACAGCAAGGTAAACCTATAGTACTGAATAGTTAAAAAGCCTTAACAGCTACATATCTGCAGCGATGGTCTCTGTTTTCTCAAAACGTTGAGCTCTGTGAGCTGAGAAGGGAACTTGGAGAAACATTTTGCTTTTTGGCTGATTACATACTGTAGGCTACTGTGATCTAAGTCCTTGGGACACAGCTGAGTGCAGTTCTTTAAAACCAGGGAGAAAGAGAGAGGAAAGCAGCAATGGTATCAAACTTGTTTTGCCTCTTTCCAGATGTTTGGGAGCTCCAAACCCAGTGTGATGCTGGAACAGCCTAAGAGCAGCAGCTGTGTTACAGATATGAGCAAAATAAGCAAATTGGTATGAGGAAAGAGGTCTGACGTATGAGGGATAAATATCAGATGGGAAGTTTGAGGGATTAGCAGTTGGCCCTCACAGGCATCTGCCCACTATGTGCTGCTGCCCATCCGTAAAATGAAGGGAGAAATAATCCCCTGTGCTGCAGAGGTCCCAAGAGTAAAGAAAGTAATTCTTATATATTTGAATCAGTATTAAAAGTAGTGGTGGCTGAGCTTGTGTGAGCAGTGCAATTCTGAATTATTTGTCTGTTTCTTATTGAGATTATATAGTTGAATTGTGCCTGAATTGGTTTTAATTCAGTGTCTAAAACTCATAGCTTAAATTGCTTGTACAGGGTGTTTTTCTTTTATAGGCTCTGTAAGCAACTTAGTATTATACTTGTATTACACTCATCATGAGAAGACCAAGTCTTACTGGTTTCTTCCTGTTTAATACCTTTGGGAAACTGTTGAAAGCACACAAAAACCAATGCAAGTCTTCAGTGTAAATGGAAGTTAGGCTGCATGTCTTTTCAGATAGATGTGAGTTGTACTGTGCTTCCACTTCTGTTCCTTCATTGTTTCTGTTGAAATATGGGTACAGAACTCATGGTCTTGAAAGAGCAAGATTGGTGGCTTGGAACTGAACATAGGCATGCAGAAATAGTGTCCTAGTCCCCTTATCTGCATCTTCGCTGTCAGCCATTCCCTAGACAAAGGTTTCATCTCTGCCCCTCTCTACTTCCCTCCCCTTGCCCCTGTCTGGTGTATTAATCGTTATGGAGGCAATAAGGAAATATCTGTCTATTAGAACAGCACAGTGCAGTCATATGAATGAAGGACCTTTCTGTACTTCACAAGTTTGCAGTGCACTTAAAAATGTGCGCGTGAGGTGCCTCTTCTTTAGGTATGTATCTGAACCTGACAAGCGTGTGCAAACACTTGATACAAATGGAGGTTGCAGAGTAAAAAGCCTTGTCATAAAAGCTTGTGATTGCAGAGCCCTGACCATCTGCCAGGAAGAGCATCATCCTTTGTTGCACTACCAGCAGATGAAGTGAGTGTTCAGTCCCAGGCCACAGATTGTGCAGTGGCACTTAGTCCCAACAGTTGACATGCCTTATTGAAGTCACACATGTAAAATTTACACCCTGTGAAAAGACAGAAAGGATGGCAAGATGAGGTAATTTCATATTCTTTATCTTAAAACTGAGCTTTACCTATTTAGTTCAATAATAAACATCCTAACCTGTGTTTGGGTAAAGCACACAGCTAGCTCCTAGTCGGAGGACTCTAGAGATGGAAGGATTTATATTTTCCTTTGAATTCTTAGTGGTTTCTGAGAATTTTTGTTCAAAAGGTGTCTTAATTTGAACTAATTTAGACTCAGCTTACAGGCTGGCTGATTGCTTTTGTGGGTTTCCCCCCCTCTCATTTAAGTGCCCCAGCTACCAGATATGCCTTGAATAGCACGTACTTTCTTAGGTCCCTGTGGGTGTTTGCACACTGTGATCATATCATTGCCAAGACAGCAGTGCTGGTTAACAAATTTAACTCTCTGCTAAACATCTTTCAATTCCTGAATGGCTTCCTAGATTTCTTCCTTTGTTCCCTCTTTACCATAGGTGGTTATTTGGTTTTTTTAAGGCAGGGATATTCAACACTGCAGGCGGCACTGCTATTTCTGCATTGTTTTGTAAAAACACCACAACTGCAAAATAGGTAGAGGGAGTAACCTCGTCCATTCTGAATCAATTAGTATTTGATTTGTTGTGACATAAGAAATTGAGGTAATGTTGCCTGCTCAGTAATTAAAGTCCCCTTTATTCAGCACCACCATTCCTGTTTTTACAGAACAGGAGACAAGATCCAGTTCTACATGCAGGTATCTGAATGAGCGTGGTGCAGAGGAGATCACATCCCCTTCACAGAGCAGGGAAAGAACAAACTGTTTTTAAACCTGTAGAGGCTGGCACTAACCTGGCAGTGAGAATTACAAGTAAAGCTCTCTTGTATCTGGCATATTGTACTGAAAGCAGTCTAATCTACTTATGCCAGTTCCCTGCCATGTGCTAGGACTAAATCTGAGTTATTGTGGTACAGAAAACATTAATTTAATTGCTGTTGCAGTACAGCATAGTTTTTCCTGACATATGTGAATTGAAACTTTACATGCTGCTCTACTGGTCATCATATTTACAGTAATTGGAACATATAAAGCATGATGCAAACATTACAGTTAAGAAGTTAAAGTCTCTCAACCTGGCTAGCACTAGTTTTTTTAAAATTTATGTAGAGTATAGCTGTATTTTAGGAGCATGCCAGTATGGGTATGCTTCCAAGAATAGCTACTAAGGATTAACTATTTATGCAAATGGTTTCATTCTTAAGCAGTGTTGTTGAGTTTTCTCTTTTTTTACAGCAGATAATTGCAGCATTCTTGGGGAACCCGTTCATAATTTGAAGTAAGGAAATGGACATGAAGTGTCAGATGAAAAACTCAGGAGCCTAGAACTTCTCAAGACAAGCTGTGTTGACTGAAGACCTCCCCCCTCCTCTTTTTTCCTCAAATGAACACAAGTTAAAATTTTCTATTTTAAACTGCCTCTTCCCTGTGTTGTGTCCCAGCCAGTTTCTGGACTCTGAAGGGTGACTTGAGTGGATGGTTTTGCCCGTGGAGTTGGCATGCTGTGTCCTCACTGCTCCCCATCCTTTGTGTTTGAGAACTGCTCCTCTCCAAGTTAATTACGAACTTGGAAATCAGACCTCCATTTTCTTAGATATTCCTAGAGAAAAATCACGCACATACATATGATGTTGTGGAAGGAAATTAGAAGCAGAGAGTTGGGCAGTTGTGTTTCTGTGTGATACTGAAGATGTGCTGTGCTGCAGATGAAGAGGACAGATCCACATCTGCTTAGTTAGGAAGTGACTTGGACCCTTTCTGTGGCTGTACAGTGGCAGGGGAAGCAGTGCCAGCACACAGAACAAAACTCCAGGGCTCGCAGGATGAAGGGGTTTTGGAGAGGGAGGGCAGAGAGGTCTCGGGCTGGGAAGTGCTGTTATGGAAAGCCTGAACTGCAGATGGCTTGAAAAACACTTTTGTGGGGAGATGTGGATTTTAGATCTGGAGCTGGATGTGGCTTGGAGAAGCAACCCTGAACTCTGCTAGTGGGTTACAGGCAGTCTGTTGTCATCAGAAATGTCCCTGTAACCCCTCTATCTCTACGTTCACCTCGGGCATTTCTCTGTCTTCCTAGGCACTGCCAGGCCTTGCACACAGTCTTGGCTAAGTAATAACGATTGCCAACATTTTAAGAGGGCTCCTGTGTCAAATACTGTCAAAGCTAGAGAGGCAGAAGGAAAAGCAGAAATCTGTGGAAGCCTTCAAGGCTTTCTTGGTAAGTCAGAAACAAGAAAGGACATCTGTACAGTGCAGTGTAGTTAATCCAGCCTGAGTCCCAGCGCTGTCCTACAGAGGCAGCAGAGAGGAGAAACCTTTACCCAGATAAAACTGAAATTAATACAAGGATTTTGTTAACTTGTGAATTGAGTCAGAAATGCTAGCTTCAGACGGAGGGACCTTTTTGAATTCAGAGGCAGGAGGTTGACCTTCAGCAAATGTAGAGACCTTATTTCTTGTTTTCTTACGTGTGTTGGTGTGAGGAAAAAACTTCTGTGACAGAAAGAGACATCTGCTTGAATGTCTCCCATATCACTGTCCTAGGCGTGCTCAGTTTTTCTGAATACTTCTGAATGGTAGTCATAAAATGTTGTGGTGATGCTAATTTTGGAAATTTGGTGCATCACCAAACTTGTGTCACTGTGTATCTTAATAAACTGTTTTATTATTATGATAATTATATTATGATAATTACATGATCTTCCTCCTAGTATTCTAGTGAGCAGCCTTATGTTTTAACTCAGTGGATTTTTTTTCTCTTTTTTTCTCTAAGTTAGAAGGTCATTGTAACCTTTTGTTTAAAGATGTTTACCTTCTGATTTTTAACACATCAGTGGATGTCAGGCTGCTTGGATCCAATGCTTTACCAGATAAACATATTTGGAAATTCTAAGACTGAGTCATGTTAACTGGTATCACTCTCCCCGATTCTATGCACCTCTTGCTCTTTCCTTCCTTAGAGGTACAGTTAAGGTATCCTGGGCTTTAATTATTGACTCAGCGTCTCTGAAGAAGCAAGAGCAGAGCTGGTTCTCTAGATAGATTTCTGAAATGTAGCACGTCTTTGGGTGAAATATCTTGAGTATCTTCCATGAGGATGAAAACTTGAATATGCTTGGATACTTGCTAGCCGCTTTCTTTTTCCTCTCTTCCTTTCCCTCAGTTTCTGTGCTCCTTTCCCTGCCACAGCACATGGGGTTGGAGTGGGAACCAGCTGCTGTCTAAGCACAGGGCTGATGCCCAGAGTCCGGGCACGTTCCTTTTGAGTACAGCACCTTGCTCTTTGACCTGTATGTGATTTTATTTATTTATCAATAAAATATTTAAGCAGTGGCACTGTTTCTTCAGGCAGCTCCCTGTGTACTCCTGCATGCTGGGAGCAGAGATTGTCCCTATGTGCTAGATGTGGAAATACAATACAGAAAGCTGTGCATTAACACCCGGGCAGCACTCTGTGTCTTGATAACACTTCCCTTATGCCTGCCTGTGGAATGTGTTGTAAGGGTGCTGCTGTTTGGCTTCAGCCACACCATCCTCCTTGGGGCTCTCTAAATGTCTGGCAAGTGATAGCACTAAATCTTGCAGTGTAAATAAATACAACCCAGCTCTGTAGATAAGAGATCAGCAGAGGTTAATTGGCATCCTGTGCTCATCTGAAAACAGTGTCTGATACTCTTCTGCAGTGGCTGGAGTGGTTGCAAATGGCATCTCTCACTGCACCTCCCTGGCTAAAGGCAGGAGTAATTGGGAATGTGGAGCATGGTGAGGAGAATGCTGTGCTGCAGCTCCCCGTGTGAGGACTGCCCTGGGGTCTGTCCCTCTCTGCTATGGCATGATTTGTGCCGGCTCCAAAATGGGAAGTAGCCCAAGGCCGCTGCTGAGCTAACAGCTTCTGCTCCTTGTCAGGGCCAGCAGTGTTGACAGAGTGCTGTGTGGGTGGGTGCTGCTCAGGGGACTGAAAATAGCATCTCTGCTTGGCACTGTATTGAGCAAGCCCAGGTGAGGAGTTGGTGCTAGGTAAATGCTGGGTAGTAACTGCCTACAGAGTGCTAATCTGCCTGTATAGACAAATTCTGAGGCTTAAACTCAGCATCTGTTCAGTTCAAGCGAGAAAACAGAGGTTTAATAGGTATTTCCACACTGTTTTATCTTGAAAGTGCAAATCAATCCCAACTGTGAAAGTATTTTGCTGTCAGTAAGCTTTCTGCATATCTTTCCTGAAACATAGAACATGTCTTAATTTAATGTCTCCTGTAGATTACTTGAGTTTATGTATGTAATTAAGCTGTCGTGGTTAAATGTACGCAAGCTGGTGTTTGAAAGGCATACAGTTCCTGTGTGTTTTCAGGATTCAGACAAGGAATGGGGAATAGTCAGAATACGTAAATAAATTTTTTTTTGTCTTGAGATAATTTCTGAGATGTAGGCTTCTGTAATCTATCACTTTGGTTTTGAGTATAAGATGCTAGAGAAGCTCCTATAATTCTCACTGACAGATTTTTCATGCCTGGTTGGGGACTGTACACAAGTGCTGAACAACCATTACTCAGGGGACGCCCTCACCCACCCTTTTCCCTGCTCTCTGAAAATGCCCACTTGAGGAGAGAAAGAAGGCATCACCTGCCTTCTGCTGTGGGGGCTTGGGGTTTTTCTGTGTTTACTTCATGAAGGTGGTGGTTGTCACTGGTCTCACTAACTAATCAAACTGCTTTTTAATTCCTGCTCTCTGCAGTATTTTCAGTATTGTGCTGAGTTCATTCAAGGGATGCTGGTAAATCTGCTGAGGCATGCAGTCTTCTGATTTCCCCCTCTCCTAGCCTGCCAGGATGAGCTCCTGAGCTCCAACAACATCCTTCTGCAGTAACTGGGTTGTGGGGGAGTGAGGAACCCCTTCCTTGCTGAGAGACTGTGGTCTTGAGAATTACACATTCTGTAAACAGATATTAAAATGTACAATATATGTTTTGTAATAGCTCAATAATTATCTAGAAAAGTATTACTTTTGCTAGCTTCACAATTTTATATGTAAAGCGTGTTGCATTGACCATTCATTTTATGGGAAGAGGAGAGGGATAATATGAATATGGCTTTTCAGTCAGCAGAAGAAAGGCTTAAATGATGATGCAGTAGAACTAGTAAGGGGGGTGGTGGGAAATACTTATTTTCTGTAACTTCCCAAGGTTTGCAGAAGTGTGTTCTGTAAACTCATATTTGATTAGCTTTCATTCACTCGTTTTGGTAATCAGGTGCTGAAAGAGGCATGTAGAGTTGTTGATACTTGCATGTTTCTCACATGCTTGTTTCTTTACTGCCCCAGAAATCAGTCGATGTATTTAAATGACAAAAAAAAAAGTGCTTCTGAACTTCCAGTATGTTCTGGCTTTCTTGTAGGCTGGTCCAGGGACCATCATCATGGCTTCAGGAGTCCAGGATTTTAACAGAACAGAATCTGACAGACTGAATGAGATCAAAGGTCACCTGGAAATAGCCTTACTGGAAAAACACTTTTTACGTAAGTATAAAATGCTCTGTGGAGGGGAGGGGCTTAAGCCTTCTAAAGTAATGTTTCTCTAACTGTAGAAGTTGGCATCAGAATTTTGAGGTGTGCTGATGTGCAGATAGCACGTGGACTTATGCTTCCCTAGGAGGAACTTAAACACATTCCCAGGGTTTCTGGGTCACTTGGGTATTTTTTTCCTCATTGCATTCCTCACAACATGCTCACTGTGTGACAAAAGCTGCTTAGTTGAAGTCTTGATGTGGACATCTGCAGGTTATCTTAGCGCTAAGTCAACCTTAATGTGCCTGCAATAGGTGTTTTTCTTTTTAGTAGTAATTGCTGGGAAGAGATTTCTGAAGGGGAGACCAGTTCATTTCCTTGGCAGCTGTTTCAACAAATAATGCATCTTAAAACATGTCTCTTAACATTATGTGAGTTATTGGTAAGTGGTGTAAGACATACAGAGAAGAGTGTCTGTAGATTTCAAGTATTAGTTGTTTGGGTTTATGTTTATATATATGTATGTATGTGTGTATAATGGGAAAAAGTTGTCAATCATGGCTAGAGGCAGCTGCCAGATTTTGGGGATTTTATCTCAGCAAGTCTGAACTGTTGGTTTTTAACACAGGATAGTTAAAAACAGAAAAATGGAAAACAAAATGGCTTGATAGAAGTAGAGATCTCTGTAATAAACCAATGAGAATTCTTGCTCGGTTGCTTCCCAGAATGGCCATTTTAAATCTTTTGGTTTTGAACTTCAGAGTATGAGTATTGTGTTTATGTGTTCAAAGCTTGTCGCGTATTTTCTAAGGGATAGAAATAACAAGACTATAGATTCTATTCAATTTCTGGACTACAATCCAATGACAAGATTTACATTTTTATCTTCAGCATGTTCTCAAGGATTTGTCATTAATTTTCTGTGACTTATTTTTCACTTGGCAATATTTCTTTGATATGTTTTCCCCCCCCCATGTGAATAAGGAGGGAGGCCTGATAAAGGAGACTGGGCAGGAATTTATAACAAGCTGCTATCAACTTCCACTGATACCTGGAAGAGGTGTCATGCTTGGAATGTCAAGCAAAAATTGAAAGATCTGATTGACTTGCCTTATTAGTTTCAGTGATTTAATTGATTTTTATTTAACTATTTAGTACAGAGTTACCATGTACTCCTTCCATCCCCAAAGATACATTGCTTAAGCTCCTGTTACCCAATTGTTTTTTAAACTAGATGGGACACATGTGATTTCTTGATGCAATCTAATGTGCAACAGAAACAGTAGGACTTCCCAGCACTGATTTCTGATTTGAAGTAGGATGTGCTTTTTGATGTAATAACATGATAGCGCTCCAAGGCATTTCCATGGCTGGTGAATTCATTCTCCTTCTTAGTATGTTCTTACAGTAACTAAATGGGGCACATAGGTTTGTGAATATTGGTAGTCTTCAGGTTTCTGCTGTAATTTGAAAACCTTCTGATCAACTGTTATCCCTTTTAGCTGAATCATTTTTCCTTTGCACAGAGCTCTGTAGTAAACTCCAAGGTGAAGGATAAAGAAGTTCACACTTCTGTGTAAACTTTGAGCAGATGGTTGGGAGTTCAGGCCAGTGGGGTGGTTCAGCTGAGTGGCTTGAGTCAGCTGGGGGTGTCTCCAGCCCTCACCTCTTCACCAAAGCATGATGATTGCTGTAGCTGAAATTACAGAGTTGTCCTAACAAATTGGTTGTAACTCTGTACATAAAAACAAGCATAAGAATCATAAACTGGTTGAGAAATAAGTGAGTTAAAGGTTATCCCGTATTTGGCCACATTCCATTCAAAATTTGGGATTAAATAGGTCGCCATGTTTGTCAGTTGGGATGAAGTAGGAGTTTAGCTTTTGGGTATGGCTCCTGCATTCTTATCTTTCCTTTTTTCTTCTCTTTATTATTTTGGGCTTTTTTGATACTAGAAATGCTTCATTATTGTTTTCTTCCCAAAAGTGAACTAATGGTGTGCAGAAAAACATTCTTGAAATGTGCAATTTGTTTACTTCAGTTTGCCCTTGAAAGAAAGCCTGGTCATTATTTGTCTTATCCTAATGCTGCAGTAGGTGTTTTTTAGGAAGGCTAGTTGCTCCACAGTATTTCCATACTATTTTTAACTATGGAATTCCTTAAGGACACCTTGCTATGGTTGTGTTTTTGCATAAACCGTTTGCCGCGTCCACGTACTCCATTTCCTCCAGCTGGGCGTGCAAAAATCAAAGCCATTGCTAGTTAGTGAGGGAAATATCTAAAGTTTCATGCATTTGCTTTTTAATGTGCTGAGGTTCTACTTGGTTATCAGCTTGATTCTGGCTTTTTTTTTTTTTGGGCCTCTTCTATGCTTTTATTTGTATTGGTGTGTCATTAGCCAGGAGGGTTAAGGAGGAGAGGTTTCCTCTCAGCTGTACATCATGTGTAATGTACGCATACGTTACACAGCTGCAAGTCAGTGTGGGTCTGTAATTGCAGGTGCCTGGCCAAAGTTTTTCTCTAAATTCCATTCAGCCATTAGTAGGCACAAGCAATAGGTGCAGTTTGGCTGAGTGGGACATTCAGGGAAACACATCCCAAACCTAAGTGTAGCCTCTACAAGCTGCAGAGGAAATCCAGAGCAAGTAGGTATGGAGACAAACTGTTGTCTGTCAGGGGAAAATATCTTCATCTGAGATGCCAGATGAATCTCTTCTTTAGCAAAGAGGTAATCTAAACACCCAGAAATGTGAAGGTGGAGGGGAATTGCTTAGCGTGTGCAGAGCTGCGAATGCAAATGAAATGTGTCTGGAAATGCAAGGGATTTAAGCTGTGCACTGACGGGAGGATGAATCATGCGGACAAAGGGATCTTGGATAATATCTTAAGCAAGGGGGAGGGATCATCTGATTCTCCCAGCCAAAGGGGCTAAATTTGCTTTTCCTGTCTGTGTGGGAATGGTCTTAATCTCTTTGATCTAGTGGCTCATTCTGATCCTTATTATAGGAATGCTGAAAATGTGCCTGTTGGGTTTGTGGTATTGGTGTGGGTTCCTGCAGAAAAAGTCATGGGAAAACAGCTGAATGAAAAGTGCAGGGAGCTTGGTCTGCTGGAGTTTCAAGTGCACATGGATGGAAAAAGCTTTGTCTTGGAGCTGTGACAATCAGAATCATTTATTTCTAAAGGACTTTCTGTTACTACAACCTAGTTTTTAATACAAGTGAATGCTGCTTTGGGCTAGTTGAGGACTCAATTTGGGAAGGCAACTACTGACCCAGGGCAGTTAGATTGATATGCTAAGGTTAGTAGTGGTTTTGGTGTTTCCATTTCAAAACCTAGTTGTGTCTTAACGAAAAATAAAATTGTGCTTGCTGCTCTTGCATTTGGAAGACAAAATTACCCACGAAAGCATCTTTCTGCTTTTGCACCTTTTTTGTTTGAGGAGGACACCTTGCTTCCTGTTATTTCTTGTGCCTGCTTATAGAGGGCAGTTTTGGAGGTATCAGCACTCTGGTCCTGGTGCCACAAGGTGCTTTGTAAGCACACGTGCATCCTGTGGTTTACGTGAAGTATTAGCTAATTCTCATTCAAGGGTGTTCAAGCCTTTTGCAATGCGGAATTTAGCAGCTCAGGGAAGAGGAGTTGGTAGCAGCAGCTGAGAGTGAACAAACCAGGTGACTGTTAGAGAAGAGGGTTAGTCATGAACTGGTAAATCAAAGGAACTTCACATGAGGATAGGGAGTACTAGAAGGAAATAAAATCCTCTCCTACAAAGGTTTTTGCATTCCACTCCATACAGCAGGAGTCTTTAAGGTCTTACCAAACTGGTGGTTTCAGTCATGTTGTTTATACCACATGAGAAAAGAAGTTGGGATTATGCTGCTTTGCCACTGAAATTTCTGCTCCGGCACACTGTTCATCCTCATGTGCCTTTTTGAACCATTTATATGACTAACTCCACAGTATTTTCTTTGGCTCCCACTTTCTGGTATAAATGACTTGATGATTTTTTGTGAGAACAACCTAGCAGAATACTGACCTCATGGAAGTAGAGCTCTAGAAAACTGTACTCAGGCAGAACTGGAATGTTAGAGAGTGTTAAACCTGGAGGCCCAGTGTGTGCTGGTGAAAAGACCTATGCTGAAAAGTCCAGTTCTGTACAGAAATGCTAGTACCTCCTCAAACAGTCCCAGTAATTGTATGCAACAAATTGACAGTGAAGCTGTTGCAGAGTCCAATTACTGACTGTGTCAGAATACCTTTGATTTAATTTCTTCTGATGTGAGGGTCACACTAGCTGCAGTAGCAGAGCTAGAGAAGAGCAGAAGAATAGATTCACTGCATTGGTTTTGCTGTTTTCTTACTGACCTAGTAGCTTGTAATCTGAACCTTAAGTTCAGAAATCTTGAAGCAGAATCTAGAGCTGATTTGAGCTGATTTACATAGCAGGTGAAGACCCTGGCAAGAGAGTAACCAGCTGCTGTGTTTATCTGAGAGACCCATATACCAGCTGCGGGCCATAATAGCCATTCCTTTCTACGTGGTCAACCCTTGGCCAAGGAATCCTAATGCTGCACCATGGGCTCTAAAATAAAGTGTGCTGATTCTGGTGAGCGCTGAGGGTGCTGTGGCACTGGAGCTTACCCTGAGTTTCTCACATCTTTTATTCCTTCCTCTAATCTTCCTTTCTTTCAGTTTAAAATCCTGGACTCCCCGGCACTAAAAAGGTGTCCCTGGGAGATTTACCTGTCTCTTTTGAGATTGTAGAGTTCCTCTGATAAGGACTGGTTTGCCTGTGGTGACTGGTGGGAAATCTTGAATGTTTATCCTGGGCACCCACAGATGACGCAGTAAGAACATGTGAGTCCAGGCTCTGCTATAGAGCTGTCTCTTCACCAGAGCTGCTCCCATTTGTTTATTAACAAATTTGAAAGTTTTTTTAGGTCTGACTTCTGACTGGGAGACTTCTTAGAAACTACAGAAAGTTTCTTAAGAGGTGTAGGAAAGGTTTTGCTTATAGCCGGAGATACTTACGTTACATACCGTGCATATTGAGTTCATTTCTAGCCTTCCTGAACAAAAGAAAATAAACAAACCCTCCAAAACTCAGTCTTCATTTTCCTGGAAACACTGGAGAGGGCAATCAGGAACAGTGCAGAGCACTTGTTTGGGGTTTAAGAGGCCTCAATACAGACTAATGAGCATTCAGATCTCCGTTTCTCATCTTCAAGGACTCTGCTCTGACTGGTAGAGGAGATAGGTTGGGCTTTTGCTCACTCTCAACTTGGCTTCCAAGAGCATGAGGTTCCTGAGACCAGGGGAGAAGGAAAGGATGTGACTCCATCTCAGTACAGCATCAGACTGGAGTCCTGGGCTGGTCCTTGGTCTGAGCCTGGCTTGTGCAATCTGCCCTTGCCGCTGGATGAAGCATGTACTTGATGATGTAGGTGACGATGCTCGAATGCTGGAGGATCTCATATTGTCACACTGCCTTTTCATGGGACTGATGAACCAAAACACAGCACAGTGCTCAGAGGGATGTATTGTTTGAGCTGCTCCGAAGCCTTGAGCAGATACCACCTACACAGTGTGTTATGTACATGGGCTGTGCTTGTTTCTGCCTTTTTTGTGTGCCCAGCTTGGCTTCATGAATTGCAGAGAGAGTATGAAAACCCAGGCAGGGCAATGATCAGCACTGTTGTGCCTCTCCCTTTTGTGTAACTGGGATGGAGATTTTGGGAGCCACATGAGGAACCTGCATTTCCTTGCTCAGCTTAGTATCACAAAAGCCTTGGAAGAGCCTGCTGCTATTCGTAAGCCAGACGTTATTTCAACATTTATAGACTGTTTCACTTCTGCCAAAACCAGAGAGTGAAAACCATTCCTGCAATAATGACATTTTTGCAGCTCTGTTTATTTTAGGTGGGTTTTGCAACACTTCTGGCATTTTTATTCTCTGAAATTTCTGAAAATTCATGGAGCAGCAGTATTTTTCATGACTTTTAAGCTGACCTTTTAAGTGTATCTACCAATAGCAAACTTTCCACTTGATGTTTTGAGAAGGGGATCTGTCTCAGTAAGCTGTATTTTCAGGAAGTGTAATTTAAAATCCTTCCATAATGAAGGGGAAATGATCCAGTTCTGTGTCTGTTACAACATGATAATGCTCCACTGAAAGCACTAAAGGTAAATGTAAATTACTAGTTGGTAGTTAGCATAACTATTTTGTACGAGCCTTAGCAATGGCATCTTAGTTCTTTCTAACCTCACCCACTCCAAGTAGGACATAACAGGAATGGTGGAAGAGGAGACTGGAAAAGTTTGCACAGAGGAAGAAGACTTTGTCAAATATGATGTGTTTTGTAAATCCGTCTTCCTCATTAAATGAAAAAGAGAAGAACACTTTATATGAAACTGTTGCTGTTCAGGTGAGGAGAATAGTACCAGGGAATATTAACTGACTGAGAGAGGATGATGGTTCAGACTCTTGCCTTCCCTCCACTGTCTCTCTGGATCAGAGTTGGCTTGTTTCCTATCAGCAGAGCAGGAGCCCACGCTGCTCCCTGCCCTGTAGGCGTATGCAGAGAAACTCAAAAACTGGTCCTCTAAGGCTCTGCTTAGTGTAAGTACTGGAGCAGGAACTCTGTCTTTGAAAGAGCAAAGAGAGGCATGAAAGAATCATGGAAGCAAAGTAAAAAGCGATTGTTTAACTGCCAAACCTGTGTTAAAGTTTTTAAAGGGAAATTGGCATGACTGGTTCTGAATGTAACAGGTCACTTCCTTGTTTTGATGTGTGCAGACTTAGCTGGAGAAAGGTGGTATTGAAAATGTGGGGTTTATATTTATCTGTTTCATGTCTCCACTCTACCAAAACGCCTATATGAAACAGAGAGAGGAAAGGATGTGCACCCAATAAGGATACTTAATCTTTAATGATTCTGTCTGCCTTTTGGCTTTTTATGACACCAATATTTCTATTAGAAAATCTTTTTTGCTATGTTTTCTGTATGAAAGATTCATTCAAACAAGCAAGAAGCCTGACCACAAGGGAAAGCCATTAAATTGACAAATCAAGGTGTTCACAAATGCAAAAGAGGGGGGAAAAAAAGGGAAGAATTCTTCCAGACCACTTGTTGTCCAGCTCTGGAAGAGCTATGGAGAACAAGAATGCTGGTATCCATTTTGACAAAGGACATTTTTAGGTTCTTCCTTCATAAAATCCCAAGAGTAATCCTCCTAAGCAGGGAGCTTTGAGATTCCCAAGTGAAATGTGGAAGTCCAAGCATGAAAGATGACATGAACTTAAGGGGTGACTTAAAGAAGAAAGGACAGTTAATAAAGTGGAGCTGCAAGAGTGATGGCTTAAATAAGCACTTTGCCAAGTATCAGGCATGCAGAGAAATAGAATATCTCACTATGTCTGGGATCAAAGGGTAATGTTTTATCTGAAATCTTTCGAGTAGATTTATGATAACTTCTTTGGCAATCTCCATGGTTCTCAAGTCACTGATGGAAAAAACACATGCCCTGGAGAAGGAGAATCATGGATTAGAAGAAGAACAGGTAACAAATAGTGCACAATTAAGCTGTATGTAGTAATAGCTATGAATTGTGAATGTGTCTTCGGAGGAGTATGTAAATTGTAGAGTAACTGTAAGCAGGAAAAAAACAGGGTAGGGAATTCCATTGCAGGTCCTTCCTCCATCACTGCTTGTTGGTCAGACAATGTTCTTTGTTTGCTTTATCACAAGTGATGGAGCTGTTGCATGTCTGTCACAGCATTGCCATTTGCTGCTGGTTTTTAAGGTGAAGACTAAAAGCTCTTCAGTGTCTATGATGGTAAAAATTGATCTGTTTTCAGACTCCTGACATTTTGCTAGTAGTGTCATATAGTTGGTTTACTTGGGACAAAGTTAACATATTAGCTTTCTGTAGGATTTTGCAGTCTGATATGGGTGAAAGCTGCCTGCACTGGAGACAACTCCCAGTGTCTGGCTCCATCAGCACCACCAGTGCGATCCAGACTGAAAGTGTGTGGTTGGGATTTAGTGTGTTTAGTAACAATTAAGTAACAGACTTGAACTCCAGTAGTGTTCAAAGGGTTGTAGGGAGATTTACCATGATTGACATAGATGTAGAAGGGTTATTTTTGTCCTGTTAAGTACTGGTGTTTCCCATGTAAATATGACAGGGTGCATGCATGCTTTTTGCCTTTCCTGGATTTTAACTTGGTTTCCTTAGATTTAACACTGAACTGAATTGGTAGCTAGAAACAGTGATTGGCAGTCTCTGGCTCTGCTCTGAAAGAAATTTTTGGTCACTTTGTTCAAGAGGGGGATTTTGCAACGTGCTTCTAGGTCTAATAAGAAATGGTGTTATATAAAACAGCTACGAGGAGGCTCCCTAATCTACCTCCAATCCTGGGATTAAGGAAAACATCCGCTTTACTGCACATGCAGTATTGAATTAGAAATCCAACCTTCTGCCACGCCTTCCTAGCCTGATGTATCATCCTTCTTTTCTAAACACCACTCACATTCTGTTCAGTCACATCAGAACAAAATACTTCAAATTAAAATTTAAGTGCGTCTTATCAGAACATTTCTTACAGGCAAATATTCTGAGGGAAAATGAAATTTTTCATTTGCTCTATTGGCTCATGCTGTAAAATGATGCAACACAGCACTGGGTGCTTGTCTTTTAGCAGTTACATGGTATCAGCTAAGCTTTTTGAAATGTTAAATCTTTAAATTTGAATTGTCAAATCCTTAAGAGTTCAGGTGAGACAGTTCCATTACATAGAGGCTGAAATGTCTTAGAAAAACTGAAATGGATAAGGTTTTTTTCGGTAAACTGTGAGATGCATCGCTGATGATGGTCTTTACTATGGGGTCAATTCTCCTAGGGTTTACAGTGCAGTAAGTGTAATAATTATTGTCGTTGAAACACCATTGTTGCCTTGTTTTGCAGACTTTTATAGCTCATTTTAGAAGAGCAATAGCATCCAGATATTGTCCTGCTTTTCTACACAAGTTGATTTTGCAAGAGAGCTTTTAAAGCATTTTTTCAGGGTCACACCTGCTGTCACAACGTAAAGGGTTACCCGGTGTGTAGGTATTTAGAGGTTGTGACTGAGTTCATTGGCTTCTGTAAGACTCAAGGGCATGGAGGCTTTTTGCTCTAAATTCTCTACTTTATTACGGATTGCCACAAAAATCACTGCTAGCAACTATACCTATGATTTATGACTCAAATATATATATATAAAATATATATTGAGCTGTTATAAGTTCTTGGGAGCAATCAATAGTATAGCAGTAGCAACCAAGCAACCATGCCTGTGTACTGTTACAGGCTACTACAAACTTTTCACTAATGAAGCAAACTTTCCAGTAAAACCACAGAAAATGTAATTATGATGGATTATTTATATGTACATATGCAAATGTTTACATTAATGTCAGTATTAAGCTTATTGGACAGATGTCAGAATGGGCCAAACCATCCCAGATGTGGGAGGACAAACCAAACTGTCCTGGGTGAGGGTCCAAGATCTCTTAGAAAGTTTGTGTGGAGTTCAGCCTGTTTAGGAAGTTCTGTGTGTGTGCAGCAAAAGTGTGTGCAGCATGGGAAGTTCTTGGAGAGAGAAGTTTTGTTTTGGATAAAAATTAAGTCATATCAGAGAGAATTAAGGAGGTGTAGGACACTACCGCTTCAGCAGCCGATAGATGCTGTTAATTTCTATTTTTCACCCAGAAAAGCCAACAGATATTGTTTTCTGTTCTCTCAGGCCAATTATTATTTTTCTAGACTGTTTTCTTTTTCTTGCAGATATAACAGCCAATGGCAGTTACCAAAACATCTCAGGATGTTTTCCCTATTTGCGGACTATTTTTCACCTTTTCAGATGATACGTGGTTGTTGTGGTTCCTTGTTTTTGTGCTTATCAGTGGTATATCGGGGTGTCTCAGGTTTCCAGGTACCTGGCTATGCATTTCAGAGAGGCCAGCTGCAATTCTCAACAATGCTGCTGGTTCCCAGGCCTAGTTCCCAGGCTTGCCAGCATTTTCTCTGTCAGTATTTCAGCAGACACTCTCTTCTTTTAGTAGTTTCCCCCCCTCTAACCAGGTCACCTTTATGGCTGCTCACTTCACCTAAATGTCCAGCTAAGATATGCACTGAGCCTCTAGCAATATTTTAATGTTTCTTGCCCTGGAGAAGGTAGTGAGCTGTGATGGATATGCCTGGGAAGGACATTATGGAAGCTGATTAATCTGGAAACTGAAGCTTGACCTTTTATGTTTTATCCTTTTGTGTATATGTGGAGTGGGGAGGATGTTTGAATTTTGACTGTCTGAAGATGAAATCCAAGGAGCACTCCATTCTCATCATCAAGGAGGGTACTCATCTGTAAAACTCAGTGGATAGATACCATGGTGAAATGTTCTTATGGATTCTTCTCGGGGGTCCGTGACCTCTGCTCTTTGTAGCCAACTTCACTCGTTCTGCAGGAAGACTCTTCAGGGTAGAGAAATTTGCTTTAAAAGTTCAGTTTGGCCAAATCGTAGATTATTTCAACGGAGAGAGCAATGAAAAACTTCCCCCCCTTCCCCTGTCTGTGGCTTCTGTTGCTTAACAAACCTAAGAGTATTTAACTAACCGAACACGAAGGTTTTACAGTGCCAGACCACACTGCTGCCAAAGTAGCAACAAATACTGCTTTAAGGACTTATTGGGGTGGATTTGAATTGCAGTCATGTATGGGAAAGTTAGGAAATGCTCTGAAATGTGAAGCTGTGACAGTCCTTAAGGATTGGCTGTTGTATTTTTTTGTTTGTTTGTTTTATAGGAGTTCTGCCTCATTCACTGTGCACCCTTTAACTCTTCCTCTTTCCATAAAGAATATTTGGCACTGCTTGTCCTCTTAGTGGTCAAATTTCTGGAGTTTTTGTTTTGGTTTTAGTAGTACAAGATGTAGCGCAGTCAGAACAACTGGAATTAAGGAAGGTGGAAGATCTGACTTTCAAGGACA
Organism: Rhagologus leucostigma; assembly: GCA_013397725.1. Lineage (NCBI taxonomy): Eukaryota > Metazoa > Chordata > Aves > Passeriformes > Rhagologus > Rhagologus leucostigma. Next base: position 7,216,596 of record VZTD01001045.1, read on the forward strand.
TTGAGGTTAGTTTATAATGTGTGTGGTTTTCTTATGTACACGAAATGCATAGTCACTTCCTCTTTAATAAAACAAGAAATGCGTAATGAAGAATTTTTTCCCTTTAATGGTCTTGAAGATAACATCTCTACCAAGCTTTGGAACTTTCTGTGATATCTTCATGATATTGCACAAGTTCCAGTGCATTTGAAGTGCAGCAGATGTTTCCCCTCAGCTACATGCAGGCTCTTCTTGTTCTGGAACAAGGAAAGCCCTTGAAAGTAGGGTGAGCTAATTATAAACATAGTTTTCTTGTTGGATTTAAAATTCCTTGTGGATACGTAATTAGGAATAGCTCCGTGTGTAAGTCTCCCCTTATATCCATATCTTTCCATTTATTTACAGGACAGACAATACCTGCTGCAACAGTGACATTTCCCTACCCTACCCTTGGGGATTCTCAGTTTTAGTTGCTGGAGGATAACATGGTTTCTGTGCTCCAATTCTTCTTCCCAGGGTCACTAACCATCTCTCAGTGGGGAGATGGGTAACAGCACTCCTTCTTCTTTGGTGGAGTTCAATCTGTAGCCTCACGGTGGAAGCCATCGTGGTGTCCTCTTGATTCATGTATCTGCTTCTTATCTCTCCTAGTTCTGTGCTCTAAAGCTCTTAGTGCTGCAGGAGTGCAGACGATCTCCCACCAGCAGGTGAAGTGATTGGACACACTGCACAAGGGCCTCCTACAGGGCACAGAGAGGGTATTGGTTCCTCTGGACATTTGCACTATGGCTTCAGACCTTCTCAAGCATAGGGGATGGCCGGGGGATCAGACTCAGCCAGCATGGGTTTAGGAGGGGTAGGTCATGTTTGACCAACCTGATCTCCTTTCATTACCAGGTGATGGGCGTGGTGGATGCGGGAAAGGCTGTGGATGTTGTCTATTTGGACTTCAGCAAGGCCTTTGAAACTGTCTCCCACAGCATACTCCTGGAAAAGCTGGCAGCCCACGGCTTGGACAGGTGCACTCTTTGCTGGGTTAAGAACTGGCTGGATGGCCGGGCCCAGAGAGTGGTGGTGAATGGTGCTGCATCCAGTTGGTGTCCAGTCACTAGTGGTGTCCCTCAGGGGTCTGTGCTGGGGCCAGTTTTGTTTAATATTTTTATTGATGACATGGATGAGGATATTGAGTCTTTCATTAGTAAATTTGCAGATGACACTAAGCTAGGAGCTTGTGTCGATCTGTTGGAGGGTAGGAGAGCTCTGCACAGAGACCTGGAACAGTTGGATGGACGGGCAGAGTCCAATTAGATGAAGTTTAACAAGTCCGAGTGCTGAGTCCTGCATTTTGGCCACGATAACCCCCTGCAGCGTTCTGGGTTGGGGGGTGGTGTGGCTGGACAGTGCCCAGGCAGAAAGGGACCTGGGGGTACTGGTCGACAGCCGACTGAACGTGAGCCAGCAGTGTGCCCTGGTGGCCAAGAAGGCCAACGGCATCCTGGCCTTTATCAGGAATAGCGTGGCCAGCAGAACTAGGGAAGTCATTCTTCCCCTGTACTTGGCACTGGTGAGGCCGCACCTCGAGTACCGTGTCCAGTTCTGGGCCCCTCAGCTCAGGAACGACGTTAGACGCCTGAACGTGTCCAGAGGAGGGCAACAAGGCTGGTGAGGGGCTTGGAACACAAGCCCTGTGAGGAACGAGTGAGGGAGCTGGGATTGTTTAGCCTGGAGAAAAGAAGACTCAGAGGTGACCTTATCACTCTCTACAACTACCTGAAAGGTGGTTGTAGTCAGGTGGGGGTTGGTCTCTTTTCCAGGCAACAACTGACAGAACGAGAGGACACAATCTTAAGCTGCGCCAAGGGAAATTTAGGTTGGATGTTAGGAAAACGTTTTTTACTGAAAGAGTGATAAAGTTCTGGAATCATCTGCCCAAGGAGGTGGGGGAGTCACTATCCCTGGATGTGTTTAAGAAGAGATTGAAGGTGGCACTCAGTGCCATGGTTTATTTGAGGTGGTGTTAGGGCATGGGTTGGACTCGGTGATCTTGAAGGTCTCTTCCAACCTGGTGATTCTGTGATTCTGTGATAATGATTTGCATCAGAGAGTCTCAGATACCAAAATTCTCTGAGTATCAAAGATTTAGAAGGTGGTATGTGAAAAGAAACAAAATTGTGTAACAACCCTCTGGAGGGTACAACATAGTATACCAATCTCATAAAACAGTGTGAAAAGCATGAACCCCTGTGTCTGTGATGACAGTGGAATTAGCAAGTATTTTCTGTTCTGGTTTGTTGTAAACTTGAAATATACCTGCTGTTCTACTATTGATTGTTGTGATTGAGCTTAAAAACCAGACCAGAGAACAAAATGTAGAGTAAATTTTGGTTTAAAGAGAAAAAAAAAAAAGAGATTCCTAATCTTATTTTTGCCATTTCTCATATATGTGTATGCCTATCTGGGAAAAATTGTCAGTAATAGTGACCCCATTTTAGCTCTAGATTAAAATAAGGTCATGAGCAAGGACACTGCCAGTGACAAAAAACCGAGGCTAATTAGCCACAAAAAAGCCTTATGCATAGTTGAGAGTAACTTCCTGTGAAAAATGGAAAAATGTAATGTTGTGAGAGTGTGTATGTGTTTGTATAAGTGAATATGTGAGTATATTAATATATATAATTATTACATGGAAGTCAGTAGGGCACACTATAACCTTGGAAAAGTGTAAAAATTTTAACTTATTTTCTTGCTTCACACCCCCTTCTTAAAATTGTGAGGTGCTGAGGCTCGTAGAGGGACCATCTGACTTTGTGCCAGAAATTGGTGGACATGGGTTTATATGGCATCGTATAACTTCTTGTGAGTTCATGGTTTCATGTTTTCCTACCCATAGACATGAGGGAAGAAAACACATACTTTTGTTGGTGTTGTTGTTTTGACCACTGGATTTAGCAATAGACTGCTTTTCCTGCTGCTTTTTTCTTTGGGGAATGAAGAGTATGTTGTGTTTAAATAAAGATAGCTTGTACCAAGGGCTTATTTTGCATCTTGAAAAGAAAGCTTTAGAGTTGTTATCCTCCTTGCTTAACAATTGTAATGAAACATTTTGTACTTGATACAGTGTGTGCTTTTTATGAAGTGTCTGTCTAGCTCTTGAATACTTGGTTTTTTCTGGTGAACATATTTGGTATAGCATGGATTAAAAAAATCCCCCACACCTAATCTGTCATAATTAGATTTTAAATTTCATATAGAAATACTTCCAGGTAACCAAATCTTCTCCTTTAATTAACAGAGGAGGAGCTCAGGAAGCTGAGAGAAGAAACAAACGCTGAAACGTTAAGGCAGGAGCTAGAAAAGGAACGGCAGAGGAGATTAGAACTAGAACAAAGAGTCAATGAAGTACTTAAAACAAGGTAAGAGAAATATTTTCATTGTAAAGCCAAAAGCCACTTGCGATATCTGACTGTCTCTGAGAAGTGCTGGTGAAAGCATATGTTTCCAGCCTAGGTGCTCTTAAAATAAATTAGTAGTTCACAGAGAGAGCAGCTGTCTGTTTTCTTGTAAAACTACATCATTAACATGCATGTATGTATAAGTTACTTGCCCATACATACTGCTGTAGCTACAGAAGTGCCATGACACTTTCTAGTTGAGATATTCTTCATTTCACCTCTTCTGATGCCCTCGCTCTGGGATCTTGCCTGCCTGGATCTACTGAATACCAGAGCCTTTGCCATGCCATTTCATGTGCTTTGCCTTTTCAAAACCTGTGTCTTCTCAAGACTACCCAATCCTCTTTAGTCCTGTTCTAGCAGCAGCAAGGATTTCCCAGTGCCACAGCAAAGCTCTAAATGCTTGGGAGTAACTGGAATTTTAGCCTTCCTTGCCACTGCAACGACAAATGGAAGCACCTCCCCATGCCCCTCGGTTCTTTCAGCCTCGAGGACATCCATCTTGATGATGCAGAGCATCACATTTGATGTCTGTCCTTACTCTGCTTAACCACATGGATCTTAAGGCCCTAGCAGTTGCTTGGTGGCCTGGTTGGTCTAGACCACTTGTGTACGTAGCTGCCTGTGTTGTCTTCCCTGGCAATAGCTGAGATTACTTGGCTGAGCAGCAGGACCTGTGGCTCACCACCAAGTGCTGTCATCAGGAGATAGCACAGGCTGAGTTGGTGATCACATGCTAAGCACTGCCAGTTACTTAGAGGTGACAAGCAAGAGCAAACAGGCGAAACGTTTTGCTTGGATATGCGGTTTCCCAATGCCATGCAGACTCTTCCCGGCCTCCTGCTTCCTTTTGTACTCAAGTGTAAAAATACCTTTCTGCTCAGGCCAGCAGTCCATGTCCACTGGTAGCAGTGGAAGTAGGATCTATTTATAGGAAATACATGAGCCTAGTTGCTTGCTGTTGTCTGTCTACCTCCTGCTCCTAGGGAATCGTAGAATTAGTTTGGAAAAGACCTTTAAGATCATCAAGTTCAACCGTTAACCCAGCACTGCCGAGTCCACCACTAAACCATGCAGTCAAGGGCCACATCTACATGTCTCTTAAATACCTCCGGGGATGGTGACTGAACCACTTCCCTTGGTAGCCTGTTCCAGTGCTTGAGAACCTTTTGGTGAAAGAATTTTTCCTAGTACCAAATCTAAAACTCCACGGTGCAACTTGCTGTTTGAGTGGACAGCTGAAGAGGACCCGTTGCCTGCTGAAAGTATCTGTTAGCTCCATAACAGCTGTACGAAGCAGTGAGCATTGTTTCCTACTGCTGGTAAATGAAACTGATGCTTAAGGAAAGGATACTTTCTCGTCTGTGACTTGCTGCCTTGAAGTTGCTTGAGATGCAAATTCTGCCTGCTTGTCTTTAGCACTGGGACAGGCCTTCGGTTTGTCTTGAGGGCAGCTATGCCTGGGCTCCAGGTCATGCACAGAGAAGGAGGAAAAAGATCTCCTCATTGCTAGGAGTCCTGGAGGAGGATGAGGAGCCATCTTCTGCAGGAAGGTACTCATCGTCCTTCTCTGTTTCAGAATAATAAGGCTGACTCAGAGTCTGATCTGGCTCCACTGCAGCTTACGAGTACAGGTTTTACAGAGAAAGGACATAGAATGTCTTTGTTTATCAATATTTGTGTCGACATCTGTGCCTTGTTGGATTGTGGAAAACAGCAAATCTCTAGCAGGAGTGACACTGCTAAATTAAGGTAGGATGACGTGGCTCCCTGGGTGTTGTATTCCCATTTAGATATCCTAAGGATTCCACTAGTCCTGTCAGCTTGGGTATTGCACTTGGGGATTACATTCAGCCAGTTATCCTCTCTACCCAAGTGTTCCTCTAACTAGTCCTACTACTGTTTCAACACTTTTGTGACAGGCAGGATATGTAAGGTGACAACAAAATACGACTGAAAATTTTTCAGTTTCTGCCCAGGAGGAGAAAAATTTGATTGTCTGTGATTTTTCCTTAACTTGTGCTTCACTGTTTGAAATTCTTCACTGCTGACTATATTTTGCACTTCACTGTGGACATTTAAAAATAGTTTTATTAGGACTATAGGTGAAATGTGGGCTTACATAGTCAAATATGTAATAGGCCAAATTTATGCCTGATGGAAATTTAATTTTATTAAGCAAAGTAACTGCAGAAAGTTCTATCTCCTTATGTCAAATTCACCCTGCTTCTAAGGTAATTGTTTGCACAATTCTAAAATAGATATTCGTATGTCCCATGGTAGGGGAGGGAGCAGCTTTGTGGTACTTAGTTGAAGGCTGGGGTTTGCGTGTACTGTTCTTTTTGCTTGCAGAAGTGAACTGCTAATGAAAACCAAACTATGCTGTGGTATAAGAAAGAAATTATTTTAAAAGTTGCAGTATTCAAAAGTATTTGTGTGGCAGATCAGTACATATAGCAATATAAGACATGATGCAAAATGTTTGGCAAGGAGAAAACAAGTTCACAATCTAGACTGATTTTTTTTTCCTAGTGAAGATCGTGGGCTTCCTTCGTTAAGGTCACAGTTGTGCGCAGGGAAGAGGATGGAGTGGAAGAAGAGGATTATTGGTGTTTTTGTTTGTCATGGCATTTATTGTTTGTGTATCTGAGTATTCAGAAATCTAGTGGCCTCAGTTGAAGTTTTCCACAGTTCAGAACATCCCAGCATTTGGTACGGCAGCTGAAGCTTATGACATTTTGCTAGTGGAATGATGCATAAATAGTCTGGAATGGTTTGTGTGAGCTGTTGCTACCATATTTTGCAAACCATGAGCTACAATCAGACAGAAAAAAAATAACAAAAAGTTTTGCAACAACACCAGCAGCTTGTGACTTATGCAGCAAACCTTGTTATTAATATCATTGCAAACTATTTTTACAAGGCCCAAGTAGACAATGCTTCTGCGTAAGTCACTATTCCTTCATTGTGGATGAGAATAGTAAGGGCTTCTGAAATGTTTGATGTATTTTAAAAGGAAGGAGATGGAAAACATGAAAATTATTTAACTTGTTTTTTTAACAGCTCTTCAGGGCAAGAAGCCATGCATACCTGAAAGATATGTCTTTAAACTAGGCTAAGAAAATACCTGCTTATTTTTGCGTGTATGAGGTTGGAATGTGCTTTTGATGGAAGTGCATGCACATTCAGGTTGCTTTGAGCAGTAGGAAAGGTGTTAACAGCCTTGAATGTCTTCTGCAACTGTGGTTGAAAAACTGGTGGTGGGTTGCATGTGAACTTGGAGTTAGCCTGTGGGAACATGGCTTTGAATATGTCTGAGAACATCCTGGCAGTGACTGCACCTGGTTGTGTGTAGCAACTCTGGTCTGCATCCAGTTTTTTGGGGGAGTCTGTTGATTCACACACATCTCAACTTGCAGCTGTATTCAGGGCCTAATATGCACAAACCAAAAATGTTTATTTAAGGGAAATGGCCTTCAGTATCAAGGCTGCCTTAACTTTCGTGTTATACTTGCCATCCAAAAAATAACACTTTGGTGCTGTTCTGTGGGGCAGCATTGAATGGGCACTGCATCAGAGTGCGCTAGTTGCTTTTGAGTGGTACATATGTCCTGGTCATGAACAGCTCTAATATTCATTAATATTGATGCTTCCCTGACCTCAGTATATTAAAAAAAAAGAAGAGGGAGAAACACAAAAAGGCAGTTTGTGCTTGTCTCTTCCACTGTCTGAGGTTGCTCTTATCTGTTTCAAACAGCCTGTGCTTTAAATGGCTGCAATTTCTAGTTGCATAAAGATGACCTGACTTCGCGTTGGGGATGTGTTGGTGTTACCAGTTACACCCTTCTTCTGGGTGGAAAGTGTGGTCCAAGAGGAATTAATGCAGCTTGTTTTCTTAGGTTCAGGCTGCGGTTAGGAAGCCCACATAGGAACACAGTGTTTTTCTTTGACTATTTATGTTTTTCAGCCTTTTAAATCATCTCTGGCATGAAGAGTGGTTCAGAAACTGTTGGAAAGATAATTTCTCTCCTCCGTCAGTGGTCTTGATGAACTGGATGGTTCAACATGACCTGCTTTTGGAATTGAACTTCCCAGTAGGTGTGCAAGCCCAAACAATGAATTCTGAGCTTCCTGGCCCGAATCTGTCTGAAGTGGCTAATTATAACCTGATTCACAGGTGCAGTAATGAGCTGTCATTAACCTGATGATTCGTAAAGGTCAGGTTCTTCATGGGGAAGGAGTAACAGGCAGATGGCAAGTAAGACATTGCCAAAAAAATGAAACAAAAGCAGCAAGAAGGGCCAAAGCCAGCTGTCATGTGCTCCTGATGGAGCCCAGTAAGGCTTCTATGCAGAACTACTTCTTGATGAGATTTTCTTGATTTTTGCCCAAGAAACATGAGGAGTAATGGTGCTGTGCTGCTTCTGAAAATACATCCCAGAATGCCAGAGGAAGACCCAGCCTGAAGACTCTGACAGCTGACAGGGGTGGGATCTCGTCTTGGCTCTCTCACAGGAGTTGTTCTGGTGTGACACCACCCCAGTCAGTGCCTCCAGACAGCTGGAATGGGTTGAGTAACTGACTCCTGCCTGCTTGTGAATGACAAGCCTACTTTCCACCTAAATATGTCTTCAGCTTCAATGAAACACAGTTCCAGTGACAGATTTCAGATTAAAATGCCCAGCTATATGTCGTAACCATCTGATGTGCTGACAGAGGAAAACAAGACACCACTGTATAATAGCTGGTGCAAATTTGATCATGTTTATTGCTGTCTGTCTTTTGAGAACTGGAAATGGAGGAGATGCAAGAGTGTGGGAGAAGAAGCAAAGATAGGAGGAGTTTTTAGGTGAGGAACCTGTGGCTTATATAGAAACCGGGGGAAAATGGCACAGGAATCAAAGTTAAAGTTTAGCTAAAGAAAATAAACTGGTGACATTTCAGGTGGCTTTTGAAAAGAAGAGTTGCTGCAAATACAGAAGCCATGGGGAAGAGTCCTGATGAGTCATGAAAGCAAGTGTCTTTGAAAGCAAAAAACGTTGAATTCAGCTCATCCACCCCAATAAATGTTGAGTTGTAATTCATAAATCAGTAAATTACTTCTAAATGTTCTTTTTAGAAATGAACAAGGATGTGGAAAGCTCATAAAGGATGGGGAATGCTTAGGAAGGAAGGAAGGTAACAAGTTCTATAGTTTCTCCATCATACTCATTGATGTATGGTGATGTTGAGACAGCACACATTAGTAATGACCTTTTCCATGTGCAGACAGTAGTGAGATCTTTTCCTAATGTCCTTTCTAGAGGAACAGCAGGAGAGACGGCAGTATGTCTGTCTTTATTGCTGCAGTCTGCCCAGTGCAGTGGGATCCCTCTTCTTGCTCTTCATTTGCCGTCCATGTTTCACTTGATTCCCTGCCTGAGGAGCAAAATATGAAAGAAACTTTTGAAAATACTTATATTGCCTGATGAGTGATCATGAAATTGCACAACTGACACGTTTTTGTTTCAAGAAGTAATCTTTTCAATCATACAACTCCCTGTCAAGTAAAGCTTGCTGTGGTTGGTGTTATGTTGTCAAAGCTCCTGCTTCATTTGAAAAATCTTTCTGTATGACATCTGCATGGATGACTGAAGAGTTTGGGACTGAAGCCTGAAGTATTCTCAAGACAGGGTGGCAGTTGGAGGCTGTGTACAAATGTAATTTGAAGCCTTGCACATGTACAGAGTGGCAAAAGCATTTGTGTTTTAAAAAATCTGTTCACTTTTAATGGATGAGAATATTCTTGACTCATTTTCAAAGGTGAGACCAATGATGCCTGCTGCTTGACATATATTTTTAGAACACTTTTGTTGCAGTTTTTTAGGCTATTTCAGTTTTTCAAGTTCCTAAAGATATTTTTCAAATTGGTTGTGATCTGTGTATTTTGAGAGCCTACAACATAAGATTTCAAGTCATTTTTAACACTTGTTTCTCTTGTGAAGTTGAGTGGTGTTTGACCCTAGTAGCAATGGCAGAATTCAAGATTCACACGTTAAATTGTGGTTTTGCTCTACTGCAGTGGTTATCAACTTGTGATACGGAATCCCTTTTAATTTATTGCTGTGGGAAAAGTCATGGCTCTGAAGAGTTTTCCTGGCAGGCATTGCAATGAATATACCACACAAAGGCATAAATAATGCAAGAAATTTGATACTATATTGTTGAGTAGTTGTAAGATGAAATTGAGCTGTTGGTGACAGGAATGGCTAAACTCCTCCTCTCCTCACAGTGGATGGTATTTCCTGGGATCCTAAGTGCAATGAGTATTTTGAATCTTGTGAAAGGGCTTAAGTTGGGTTTTCTCGTGTCGTGATTGTATAATCTCAGCTATGGAAGCCATGGAGGTTCTGTTGCTTCCTTTACCTAAAAGGGAATAAATTCTTCCTCTGTAATGTTTCACATTGTTTCTGTTTTCTTTGTAGGGCGGAAGAGGTGCCTGCAGCTCAGCAACCTGCAAAGCCACAGGCACAAGCCAATGGAACAGGTGAGCTTGGTCGGATCTCTAGCAGCGCTTTGGTTCAGTTGGATTTTTTCTTCCTTTTGTCTTTTTTATCCTTACAAGATCAAACCTTGCTTCTGAAGAAGCTGAATATGAATGACCATTCAAGCAGCTTCTCTCTCTGTACATGATTCTGCATTTATTTTTTGTTGTTGACTTTGCATACCTGAGCAAGGAATTTATTGTGTATTGTAAAGCCTTTAGGTATGTAATGAAACCTGTTGGCTCACTTCATCGTTCTTGCATGCATTGCTGATCCTTGACTTACCAGAAAACAGGTGTAATACATAGAAAAAATGTTCTATTTTGTTCTCAATAGCAGAAGTTATGTTATGCCACTAACCATATTACTACTTCCTTCCTCTAAAAGAAGAGACATTCCGCAGAAGGAGTAAGCTTAAGAGTTATTAATTTTTTTGGCACCTACACTGTCATCTACATTTGTAAAGCTGATGCTTATTATGAATTCAGTAATCTAGTGATTTCTGAAAGAACTAAGGCAACAGTCAAATTCTCAATCTTTCAGTACACTTTAACTTTCCTCTGCATACCTTGTGATGGAGAGTTAGGCTTTTAAATCTGTGGACTAAATCTGAAATTTCTCCTCCTGTACTTCCATATTGTCAGTGCTTTCTGTTATGTGAACTACAACCTGACATTTTTTTCTCTTGTACACTCAAAATTTCTTTCTCAGTACTTTCTGAAGTATTAGCATGTGGGAAGCTACTTCATATTTTTATTTTCAAATAGAAGTGTTGTCTCAGCTGTAAACTGTCTTTGTTTTTCTAGATTTCATTGTAAATCATTAGTAAATAGTTGATTCTGTTTTCTGAGCACCAGTGGCTTTTTCTGACAAGCTTAAATGCATCATTTTGGCTGTTGTAATTGGCTGATTAATCTTCCACACCTCTGTTTAATCATATATTAATTTCATGGAGTTCTGTACTAAATTTGGTCCTGGAATAATTATGACCAGTATCCTCTTTGTGACATTGCTATACTGAGGTACATTTCCAAATAGTCTGTGTGTTCCTTCTAGACCACAATTCTAAGTTACAGGTGATTGTTTTGTTCTCACATGCTGTGCCTTAAGGCTTTTACCCTGATATTATTTCCATGTTGCCCCTGTATTATGTTAGATTTTTCCACTGAAACTGACATACAGAAAGTGTGTGTCACTTCATTATTTTGCTGTGTAAGACTTCCCAGGCAGTATTATGACTGTATATTCCACATATAGAAAGTGGCATATGCAGCATAATTTCTGAAGACTGACTTTAGAAAAAAAGAAACTGCTTTTTTTTTTTTGTGTAGTTCTATAAAGACACACACACAATCTTTACAGACTATCAGTGATTGGAAAGTGGAAGTGAAACTGCCTCTAGCAAAATCTTGCTTATGTTTCCACCTCCTTTTCCTGTCACATCCCTGTGGCTGCAAGGTGGTTGTCCATCTCTCTGCTCAGGAGTGTTTTGCTTTGCACTTGCTTTTCTCAAGGTGACCCTTCAGCACAACCGGAGCACTGAGATTTACGTCAGTCTTTTGTTTACAGAAGCCTCTTAACCAGAAAATGTTTTTACTGCGTTTGCCAAAAATTATTGTTTGTTAGGATGTTTTACTCTTCGTACTTTGGGTAATAAGATGCTTCCATGTACTGTGCTAAGAGCAGTGCAGGAGTGACTTCTAGTATTACTTTACCAGCTTAATGCAGTTGGGGGTCCTGTGCAATGGCAGAAGTAAATTGAAAATTTCCGCAAAGACTGTTGGTGAAGGACAGGGAAGCTGTACAAAGTCTGCTTCCCAGCGAAGCTTGGTGTGTGGGAACAGGGGCTGGCATTGGATAAAGACGTCTTCTAGCATTATCCTGATACTTAGTGCTTCTCTTTTATAGATAAGCGTAGTCACACAGTCTGTTCGAGACTCCAAAAGTGGTTTTGTGACAAATTTGGGGAGTATCTTGAGGACTTCAGATTTCAGCCAGAAGAGAATACAGTGGAAACAGAAGAGCCACTTAGTGCTAGAAGGTAAATCCCTAATGTCGTTGTGAGAAATTGTTGGTGCCTTTACAAGTTACTTTTTTTTTTTTTAGCCAGCCTTTTGTATGGTTTGAGCAAGTGTTTCAGTAACAAATAATAAGACCAAAAGTACAGAACTACCTGAAAAGTTTTGTGAATGCTTTGGACAAAACATGAAATTTTATCTGCTGTCTGAAATAAAATAAGATTTATATTATTTACCAAGTTTTGTTGTATGCCTCCCAAAAACTGTGAACAAAGTCTTAGTTAGGCTGGAGAGCTTTTAAATATCAGTTTTCGGTCTGATGCAAGGTAGACTGTATTAGTTACTAGAAACACATTTTGTAACAGGCGAGAATGAAGCTTTATACACATATAGTTTACAACTATATGTGTATATAGTGCATAATACTGTGAACAGTATTTCAGGGATCAAATGTACACAAGTGTGCACTACTTGACTATTTAACAAGTTGCTTTTCTCTATTATTTTTCAGGTTGACTGAAAATATGAGAAGATTAAGTAAGTGCTGTAGCAGTATTGTATTTGTTGTATTCGTTCTAGTTTCATTTGGGAGAATACTTGTGCCTTGTTGGCAGTGGTGTATGTGCATTGCCTTCAGAATACTTTTCAAAGAACAGTATTGAACTTAAGCTTTGGGTGGTTCTTAATTTCCCCTAGGTGAGCCACAAAATCTAGATCCCTGTTGTCTGAGGTGCCTGACAGTCACTCAGAGCTCTCCAGAACCTTGTTGTCCCCAGTGTTTTCCAAGTCTTGATCTTCTCTATGGGCTTGGTGTAGGGTGCTGGAGCAGAGCAGATGGAAGCAGCACTTGAGTCCATGACCTCCTCCAGTGCCTTGGGTGTTTGCTTCCACTTACTTGATCTGCTGCTTTGGTTGTGCTGCTGATGCTTAAGGTAATCTAGTCCTAGTTGCTTAATCGCTTCACATAGGGAGCATGTTGAGGATAGCTGAGTTTCAAGCCGAGCAAACTAGGACAGCAAGTCAGAGGCTCTCTTGAAGAAAGACTTGAAAAGTTGTGAGTTCTACTGCAAAAGAGAGTGAGAGCTTCTGAGACTCTCTGTGCAGGAGGTATCATCATTCTTCTCATCAGGAAAGGCAGAACTGGTGTGATCCAACAGAGAAAGCAAAGGTGGTCTTGCAGCAGCCCTCTGCTGTTTCCTTGTGTTCCCTAGCTAGTTTGCCCAAGTAGTAAAAGACTGTGGAGGAAAAGGGTAAAAGATTAGAGGGTTTTAGGAAGCTGAGGAAGAGCTCCATTTGCTGGCTGGGTGTGCCTGTGTGTGGGCCTCTACCCGCACAGGTCAGTCTCTTACGCAGTGACAGCAAGACCTGCAAGTCTGCAGAGCTGGGAGACAGACTTCTTCAGGGAGTCATGTGCTGTGTTGCTTGGCTTAGGAAGAGTAAGCAGCAAGGTGCTACCGATGGGTAGAGTCATGCAGAGATATAGCCAAGAGATCTAGCCTGGCTTTAAGCTAGCTGGTGAAGCAGCAGCAAGAGAGGGAAGGGCTCTGGATGTTGTCTCCCTAGACTGTAGTAAAGCCTTTGGTGCTGTTTCCCACGGTGTTCTCCTGAAGAAACTGGCTGCTCATGGCTTGGACAGGTGTACGCTTTGCTGGGTGAAAACTGGCTGATGGCCAGGCCCAGAGAGTGGTGGGGAATGGAGCTACATCCACCTGGTCACAAGTGGTGTTCCCCAGGGCTCAGTCTTGGGGCCAGTCCTGTTTAATATCTTTATCAGTGATCTGGACAACAGGATAGAGTGCTCCCTGTCAGTTTGCAGATGACACAAAGTTGAATAGGAGCGGTGATCTGCTGGTGGGTAGGAAGGCTGTGCAGAGACAATCATTTAAGGACATGGTTTTGTGGTGGATGTGGCAGTGCTGGGTTAATGGTTGAACCCAGTGATGATCCTAAAGGTCTTTTCTCACCTAAATGATTCAGTGATTCTGAGTTATTTCTTGGTGGCTTGTAATTCAGTCAGGTTAATGTACATTGTTTTTCAGTGAGACAAACTGACCTGTGCAGTGGTCTTTGGGGTAATATGAACATGGCTGAGAACAAACTGCTTTTAGCATCTAGAGTACCCTTATAAAAGATGTTGATTTTTTTTTCTTTGTCTATACTTTAGAGTTTAGACATAATCTTTGTCTTGCGCAATGCTTTAGTTTTTGGAAATTAATTGTTCGGTTACATTGGTAGGTTTAATTTTTTTCATTTGGATAAGCCTTTTTATCATTACATGTCTTGAATATTCCTATGGTTTTCTAATTTGATTGTTTGTTATTTACAAGTGATTTAACTGCTGCCAGCTAATTCTAACAGTTGTGTTTTTTCTCCACTTCCACTTAGAGAGAGGTGCCAAACCCGTTACAAATTTTGTGAAGAATCTTTCTGCCTTATCAGACTGGTATTCTATCTACACTTCTGCTATTGCCTTTATTGTAAGTTATCCTACTCCTCCAGGAGTAGTAAGAACTTGAAAAAATATATTATTTGCTGAAATTCGTTGAAACTGCCATATCTGGGTAGGGGTTGTGCTACAGTTCAAGTTATATCCAATAGGGTAATTTCATTTAACACAAAATACCGGTAGTGGTCACTTCCATTATATATAAAGCCAGTTAAATTATGTATCCTGGGTTTCTTGTAGTATAGTTTTGTAATGGTTAAAATAACTTAGAACTATCTGGTATTGTTCTCTCCTTTCTTGTTTCTCATCTCCCAGTCCTGGTAATTTGATGGTTAGTTCAGCCTCTGTGAAGTTTCTTCTTGTCTGAGGCTGAAATGCTGACAGTGGTTTTATTTGATGAGAAGCTATTGTCCGCATCAGGGCTCTTTGCAATTTGTTAAGGTCATACTGACGAGAGGCAAAATGCCTTGATTTCAGTAGGATTCAGTGTGCAAACATCAGGTCTGTGAGCTAAGTTCAAGCATCTCAATGCTATCTTAAGGAGGCTTGGATGCTTCAAAGAGACATAAGTATCTAGTGGAGTTTTGATTTGTGTCCTTTCCTTCTGTTGTTAATTAAATGATCTAAATTCTTTTGGTCATAGCGTATATGAAATGTATTTCTGTCAAAGTCATTACCAGTAGCTGTAGCTGAGTGAACCTGTGTGGTGAAAATGTCACACACCTTTTTTGGTAAATAATCCCTCCCTGTAAATTATAAACCCTATGTTATTTTGCATGGCACAGCTGAAGGAATATTGAGAAGGAGACTTCCCTTCCAGTGCCCTCTGTCTGTCCCTTCCCCATATCTGCTGATTTTTCTCTTGCCTCACCTGGTAAGCCCATTTTTCAGATAAAAGCTGAAAGAAGAAACTTGAGCTGTCTTTTTGAAAGCTCTGGGGCCTGGGAACCAGAGCAATATTGCACTTTGGGGTTATCAGTAAAAACCCTAGCACCTCTCACAGGGAGACTGTAGTCTCTATTTTCAGAAGCTGGGACGGAAACAGAATACCTTTTGAAGCTCTTGTGTTTGTACTTGTTACATAAAATAAAACCTGCTTTCTTGCAATATTTTTAGTCTTGGTAAAAATTTGGGATTTAATTGACCTGAAATAATAGAGCGAGAGTTTATCCTGTTGCCCAGTATGGGGCTAATTGCTGTAACTCCTATTCTATACCATGGCTTCTATGCCATTGCTGACCATATCATGGTCATGTAGCAGATTGACAGACTTGAGGGTTTACCTCTTTTTTTTCCTCCTACCCCTTCAGGTAATTGTAGTGTTGAAAATACTCAGTACTCTGTCTGAGGCAGCTGAGAACTAGTTAAGTGTCATCTCTGGAGATTTGGTTCATTCTTAGTTTTGATTTTACATTCCTGAGTACAGGGTCATTGTTGGTCATGGAGTGGCTAAAATTTATTAATTTTTTAATATGAATTGCATGATTCTGGACCCAGCAGCACAGTGGGAAATGGTATTTCATGCAACTCACTGTACCCCAGTTTGTAATCCACATCTCTCTTTGTTTTTTTCTTTTTAATCTGCAGATTTACATCAATGCTGTATGGCATGGCTGGGCCATTCCTATGTTCTTATTTTTAGCAATTTTGAGGTTATCCCTAAATTACCTCATAGCCAGGTATTTGCATAAATACTAGCTTACTCTCTTAAGTAATGCTTTGCTTGAAAGATGTTTTGTTATTCTTGCACTGAGTTGTAAACTCTTACCTTTTCTAATATTGTGAGTTACATTTAACACAGTGAAATTCAAACTCAAATATCCTTAGTGTCATTGCTCGGTTTCTCTAATCTTTTACTATTATTGGGAATTATCTTTGTATCCTGTGGCTTGGGCTATCATAAACAATGTTGCATGCTCTAAGACAAATCCCTCAGCACACTAAAATTCTAATATAAAATTCTGTGGCAATTAGAGTACCTAGAGAACATCACCTTCAATATTGAAGCCTGCTGTTTTTCCCTGCAGAGAATGTTCACCTAGGCCTAAAATGGCGGTTTTGCTTTTTTCCATAGCTCTTGACATACTTTATTCAAAGTATCTTCCATTTGTAAATTCAATCTCTTCTGAA